>JARYGA010048136.1:0-47276 GCA_030545235.1 Helianthus tuberosus | reverse complement strand
CACACTGAGAGAGTTTGCAAAACTGATTTGTAAACATTGCATTGTAACCGAACCTTTCATACGTATTAATACAAGTGGTGTTAATCGGTGAAGTTTGTGTGTTGTGTTTGTGCTTGTTCTATCTCGGTTTGCATGCTAGCTTGGATTCCGCACTTGCTAGTGTGTTAGACATAACAAGGAATAGGTTAAACCTCAACCTCCGAGGGACCTACAAGTGGTATCATTCCTTGTTAAAAACCGAGTTTTTACAAGACCTTTGAAGTGTTTGGACAAAACTCACTTGGTTTTTGCAGCCGTTTTTACTGTTTTTCTCGCTTATCTTTACGTTAAAACGTGTTTTAAACTTACCGGGTGTGTTAAGGAACGGGTTGGGTAACTTAAAAACTTGTTTTTGAGGTGTTTGGTATTTTCCGGCCAAAATTCCGGCTACTCCGGTGACCGGTTTCTGGGTTGTTACTTCGATTTTCAGTAATATTTTATTGGTTCAAAATCTGCTTTGGCAGAAAGTATGGTCTGAACATACCTTCTGCCGAAAGTTTCTACCAACCCATCACCTTTTTCACCAACCTGTCACATTTGTCAACTGTGTCAGAGCAGTTCGAAATATATCCTTCGAAGTCAAAAGATCATCTTTCGATCAAAGGAGGATCGATAGATAATCATCCTTCGAACATCCTTCGAAGTCTGTGACTTATCCTTCGATCCAAGGAATATTTTCGAAGGATACATCTTTCGTTTTACTGCTCTTATTCGAAAGACCAGGATCCTACGATTGGGGAGTCTTTCGAAAACAATTGTTCGAAACTCAACAGTAATCTTTCGAACACTGTTGATCCTTCGAACAAGTGTTGATCTTTCGAACTTAGTCTGTTTTTGTTTAACAAGTTTGTGATTTTCAGGTTTTATTATTTTTGATCAAAAATGAATCCAAGATGGAATACTCCGGTAAATACAGACATGTATTTTGGTACTCCGTCTCCCGCACCGGTATCTTCTAATGCAACTTCTACCGGTCAATGGGCATTCGTATCAAATCAAACTCCAAGTATTCAAAGCATTCTCTTAAGCGAGAGCGAAACCGGAAGTTTGAATCGGCCTCCAAAGTTGATGCAGTTATATGAATATCCAGGATGGATTGATAGATTTCATACATACGTTCTTGGTCAAAATACAGAATTGTGGTTGCGGTTCATTACAGATTTCGATCAAACAATAGAGGTTGCCGCATCATCTGCTGCTACGTTTGCAGATCTTACGGAAGATCAGAAGAAGATCTATGATTTGGAAAAGAAGGCATATGCCATTCTTACTCAGGCATTAAGTAAAGATATTTATCATCAATTTGTCAGTTACAAGACGACAAAGAGGTTGTGGGACGCGTTGAAGACAAGGGGCGTAGGAAATGAAGCGACACGTCAATTGAGAAAAGAACTGTTGGTGCACTTGTGTCTGTACTTTGTCTGTATGTTGTCGTGATACGAAACGATGTCTTTGATGTAAGTTTGACCAAGTCAACCATCCTCCGGTTTGACTTGGCCAAACAGTTAGACAATGGTTGAAAGATGTTTGGGTCGAAGGATGTGTCATCGAAGGATTGTTGAGAACCTTCGATGAGCTCGAAAGATAAGCATTCGATAGATGAGCTTTCGATAGATGGACCACGAAGGATGTCATCCTTCGAGGTACATATGGATCATTCGAGCTGTTCCAGATCGATAGATGATCTTTCGATCAATCTATCTGATCCTTCGACCAGACAATCTGAGTTGGGTATATATACCCATGTTGTGTGTTCACTTCAGTAGAGTTCGAGAAGAGAGACAGGGAACACACACACACTGAGAGAGTTTGCAAAACTGATTTGTAAACATTGCATTGTAACCGAACCTTTCATACGCATTAATACAAGTGGTGTTAATCGTTGAAGATTGTGTGTTGTGTTTGTGCTTGTACTATCTCGGTTTGCATGCTAGCTTGGATTCCGCACTTGCTAGTGTGTTAGACATAACAAGGAATAGATTAAACCTCAACCTCCGAGGGACCTACAAGTGGTATCAGAGCCGTGGCTCTTTTCCTTGTTAAAAACCGAGTTTTTACAAGACTTTTGAAGTGTTTGGACAAAACTCACTTGGTTTTTGCAGCCGTTTTTACTGATTTTCTCGCTTATCTTTACGTTAAAACGTGTTCTAAACTTACCGGGTGTGTTAAGGAACGGGTTGGGTAACTTAAAAACTTGTTTTTGAGTTATTTGGTATTTTCCGGCCAAAATTCCGGCTTCTCCGGTGACCGGTTTCTGGATAAAGTTTATCATTTTTTGGGTTATATTTTATTTGTTCAAATCTGTTTTTGCAGAAAATGATGGTCTGAACCATACTTTCTGCCGAAAGATTTACCAACCCATCACCTTTTTCACCAACCTGTCACTCTTTGTCAACTGTGTCAGAGCAGTTCGAAAGATATCCTTCGAAGTCGAAAGATCATCTTTCGATCAGTGGAGGTTCGATAGATTATCATCCTTCGAACCAAGGAATCATATCGAAGCATACATCTTTCGATCAGTGGAGGTTCGATAGATTATCATCCTTCGAACCAAGGAATCATATCGAAGCATACATCTTTCGATCTACAGTTCTTTTTCGAAAGACAAGGATCCTTCGATTGGAGAGTCTTTCGAAATCATTGCTCGAAACTCAACAGTGATCTTTCGAACACTGTTGATCCTTCGAACAAGTGTTGATCTTTCGATCCCAGTTTGTTTAAGTTTAACAAGTTTGTGTTTCAGGTCTTTCGATCTCAGATCCTTCGACTGGTGTTACAATTTTTCCTTGATTAAAAATGAATCCAAGATGGAATACTCCGGTAAATACAGACATGTATTTTGGTACTCCGTCTCCCGCACCGGTATCTTCTAATGCAACTTCTACCGGTCAATGGGCATTCGTATCAAATCAAACTCCAAGTATTCAAAGCATTCTCTTAAGCGAGAGCGAAACCGGAAGTTTGAATCGGCCTCCAAAGTTGATGCACTTATATGAATATCCAGGATGGATTGATAGATTTCATACATATGTTCTTGGTCAAAATACAGAATTGTGGTTGCGGTTCATTACAGATTTCGATCAAACAATAGAGGTTGCCGCATCATCTGCTGCTACGTTTGCAGATCTTACGGAAGATCAAAAGAAGGTCTATGATTTGGAAAAGAAGGCATATGCCATTCTTACTCAGGGGTTAAGTAAAGATATTTATCATCAATTTGTCAGTTACAAGACGACAAAGAGGTTGTGGGACGCGTTGAAGACAAGGGGCGTAGGAAATGAAGCGACACGTCAATTGAGAAAAGAACTGCTAAAGAAAGAGTTTGATGGTTTTACTTGTATGGAGAATGAATCTTTAGGAGATTTGACAAGTCGATTTAATCATCTGCTGACTGAATTGTCAAATTTTGAGATTGTTACAACTCCAGCAGAGATTGTGAAAAAGTTTGCTGATGCGTTGCCACCTCAATGGAATACTTTCTTGGAAATCATGAAGTACAATGGCACCTTATGTTGGTGCACTACATCTGTCGACTTCGTCTTGGATCGAGTCTACATTGAATTGTATAGATTAGGGCATGATTTACAAGAATATAGGAGAGTATATGTTGTAAGAGAGGTGATTTCGCTCATAGGACAGTTAGCAAGTGATTCCACTTTTATGAACATGTGATTCCGCTTTTATGTACATAGGTGATTCCGCTTTTATGTACATGTACACATAAGCGGAATCAGAGGCCTGTATATAGGTGGTCACATGAGCGAAATCATAAGCATCACCTTGTATTCCATACCGAAACTCTGCCGGTGTGAAGATTGAACTGTAAACGTTGTCAATTCAATAAAATCAGTAGATTAAGAGAAGATTCAGCTGTTTCTACATCAGATACTTGTTATTCCGCACCTGTATTTGATTAAACTCCTCTGAAACGACTCATTCAGGTCGGAACACGATCCTACAATTGGTATCAGAGCCAAGTTGGAGGAGTTCTTCAGTTTACAGCCGTTTATCTTCGAAATTTCTTACTTCTACACATTCTTTCATCGATTCAGAAATTTGTACCGGTCGGAATTCATTCAAAATTTCACAGATTGTGCGCAATTAAACATAGATAAACCCTGGAAAGTTTCGGACTGAAATATGGACTAAAAATGGACCAAATTACCTTCGGACTTGATTCCGCTTTTATGAACATTTGCTGATTTCGCTTTTATTACACCTGATTCCGCTTTTGTGTCACATATTAAACCTGATTCCGCTTTTGTGTCACATATTACATCTGATTCCGCTTTTGTGTCACATATTACACCTGATTCCGCTTTTGTGTCACATCTTAAACCTAATTCCGCTTTTGTGTCACACTCAAAAACCTGATTCCGCTTTTATGTCACACTCAAAAACCTGATTCCGCTTTTGTGTCACATCTTAAATCTGATCTCGCTTTTAAGGACATACCAACATTCTAATTTCGTTTTTGTGGTCATCAGTCACATTATCTGATTTCGCTTATCAGTCATTCAGATATACGGTTTGAAAAGTCATGGATACCGAGTTCTACAACGCATTTGCGACACCCTCGACTACTCCAGCTTCAATTGCTCAAAACATGAATGCAGAAAACGAAACCGGAACAATGCAAAAACCCCCGAAGCTTATGGGAATTGAAGATTATCACGGGTGGAAGAAACGGTTTGAGAATTGGGTTCAGGCGAATCATCTAAAAGCTTGGGAGAGCATCGAAACTGAATATGAGAGGCCAAAGAATACATTGGGAGCTAATAAAATCATTTCTGAATTTACTGAACAAGAGAGGGAAAGTTGTAAAGGAGAGAAAATGATGGTCAATTTGTTACAACAAGCGATTAAAGAAGATATATTTGTATTGCTTCAACATGATGACAATGCTTACTCTATTTGGGAAGCTCTTGGAAAGAAATTTGAGGGAAGTACTGAAATGCTACAAAGTAAAGCAGCTTTGTTGAAAAAAGAGTTTGAATTGTTTACGTGCATGCCTGGTGAAACAACAAAGAGTCTTATTGAAAGATATTGTCATCTTGTACGCACTATGTCACAGTTGAAGATTACAAAAACTCCAGCAGAATGGGTTGAAAAGCTTGCTGATGCGTTACCGCAACAGGAATGGGGTACATATATGATGATATTGAAAAATTCCGGACAGTTTAAAAAGTTATCAATTGCACAGTTTATCGAGAAGTTGGAGGCACAGGATCTGGAGCAGCAGAAAATTGCAAGAATGAACAGTTCTACTCATCAACAAGATATTAAATTGTACTATAAAGGTAATGTTCAAACTGCTGAAGCAAGTCCAAAGATACAAACTGCATTTAGTGCTGGAAATCAATCTACACCTAGCAGTCAAGGATCTGTCAACACTAGTGGGTTCTCAACGGTGAATCCTCCAAGTGTTCAAAGTGCATCTGCTGGAAATGGGCATTCGATTCAGTGCAATGTAGCTCTACATCTTCAAAATGGTCAAAATTATTCTGAAGAAGTTGTAAAGCATCATATGGGATTATTGGTCACTGCATTAGAGTCTTATGAAGGGTTGATTGCCGGAAAAATTGGCAATCCGATGCTCACAAAGGAAGATTATGACCAGATAGATGCAGAGGAGCTGGAACTGATGGATATTAAATGGGCTTTAGCTAGTGTTTTGAGGAGAGCAGAAAAGTTTAGATTGGTTACAGGAAGAAATGACTTCTTGGATGCAAATCTTTCTAATCTTGGATTTGATAAATCTAAAGTTGTTTGTTTTCGTTGCAGGGAGAAAGGTCATTTTAAAAGGGAGTGCAAGAATCAGGAGCCGAGAGGAGCAAAGGAGTCTTCTGGAAAAGATGATTATTATAGGAAGACCATTTATCAGCAAATTACTCATCAACCACATCAACAAAAAGAGCCACAAACAGCACATGGAAGAATGATCGAGAATGCAAACAGGAAAGCTTATTTTGGCATTTGTGATCAAGATGATGAGAAAATGGCTGAAGGATTTAGCTGGGACAAGTACATTCCAGCTGATTCAAATGTTGGAGCGTTTATTGCTCATATTATTCAAAAGCCGGAAATGCTGAAGGAATGGATGGAAGTGTTATCTGATGAAGAGAAAAGTGAAGATGAAGTATCTGTTTCATCTGAAAACAGTTCGTCAGAGACAAGTGATAGTGATGAAGAAATTGAACAGATTAATATTGGAAAAACTCACTTATCTTCTGATAGTTTTAAATTTTATTTTGTAGAAAAATTGAAGAAACTCAAAGAGAAGAAAGCTGCAAAAGAATTGAAAGAAGTCAAAGTGATTGAGAAAATTGTGGAAGTTGAAAAGATAGTTGAAGTTGAGAAGATCGTTGAAATCACAAAACCTTGTCTTACATGTTTAGAGTATTGTAAACAATGTATAGAGAAAGATGAGAGGTTTAGTGAGTTAGAAAAGTTGAAAGAAAAGTTGTTGTTTGATGTAAAAAATTTGAAACAGTCATATGATGTATTGAACAGAACTGTGAATAGTCTGGAAAAGACTAACTCTGAAAGAGAGAAAGCTTTGAAGATGTTGAATGCTACTATGATGACAAAGCAGAAAGAGATTAACATGTACATAGAAGAATGTACAAAGAGGAAGAAAGAGTTGGAGAATGAAGCAGCTGAGAATGAAAGAATCAGAAGATTGCTGCAAAGTTACAAAGGTTGTGACTACGTAATGGATAGAATTTATCCAACAGTTGAAGGTTTCGAGGCATTTAAAGATGAAGATAAAACCAAAAAGCCAAAGGAAAAGGATACTGGTAAGAAACAGGGTGTATGTTATAATAAGTGTCCGCCTCCGATTTGGGAAGGGTACTCATCTAGGAAACCTAACGAGGAAGAACTAAAACAGGCGGTCAATATTAAGTTAGAATCTGAGATAACCGATGTTTTACCGGACAATATTGATGTCACGTTCACAGCGTCCGACACAGATCATGAGTCAGAACTGATAAAAAGAGTGGTTGATCAGGTGTTGGATAAGGATGAGGAGTCAGAGTCAAAGTCCGAGTCCGAAAGTTCGTGTCAGTCTGTCGGAAGTTCGAGTTCGTCTGTCAAGAGTTCAAAGTCGTCAGGAAAACGGGTGTATAGTAAAGAATTTTTGTTGTCAAAATCTAATTTGAATGACGAAACATTTGAAGTTGCATATACTTTGAATGGTTCTGACAAATTATATTTTGATAAAGAATTTCCAATAAGAGGTGTTAAAACTGATTTGATAAAAAAGGTTTTCAAATTAATAGAAATTAATATTTCTGAAATAAAAGATGAAAATCTTAATGTAAAACCTAAACCTTACACCTCAAGAGTACAACAACGTTTGAACAAGAAAAAGGGTTACAATTCTGGTTCTGGTTTTCAAAAGAAACCAAACCACAATCGTAGCTACAAAAAGAAAGGACTTGGTTTTATTCCACCTGAAAACTATAAAAATGAAAAATATGTTCGAGATTTTAAATCAAAAATGACATATGTTGCAGGAACTAGTCATGAAGAAGAAGCAAAGAGCTCATTCTGGAAACAGTCAAACAAGGAGTTTCTTGCTGAAAAGATGAAGAATGGAGCTTTTCAAAGGAAAGAGACAAGAACTTGTTACAGATGCAATGAAGTTGGTCATATTGCATGGAACTGTCCGAAAGCGACTAACACAAAACAGGGAGTTTCTGGAAAACTGAAAGAAGTTATTGTTGATAAAACCGAACCACCAACTGAAAAATTTAAAGTTTTCAAAAATTCAACATATGAAGTTGGTGAGTGTTCGAAAAGGTTTTACAAGAAAAAGGGAAATCTTGACAATCAAGCTTGGGTTGTTAAGAAATCAGAAGTAAAATCTGGCGATGAATCTGATTCCACAAAATCAGAGGAGCCACAGTTTGATGAGAGTGATGAAAACTCAGTTCCTTCAATGGATGATGAGAACTTTCCACTATTGAGGACTGATAATTTTAAACGAAAAGTTGGAAAGGGTGAAATCTCAAATCAGTTTTATTCTGATAAGGATAATTTTGATGTTGAGAAAACTTTTAATGGGAATGTAAAGAAAATTTTCGGAAAGATGGTCGATGGAAAAGTAAAAGGGGTAAAAGAGTTTTATGCTAAGAAGAAAGCAACTTACACCCCAACTAAGTCTGAGTTGAAAACACCCAAGGCTGGTCAGGCTTGGGTGGACATTTTCTTTGCTTGAAAAACCTGACTTGCCGGAGATCCCAAGTTTATATCGCGGATCAGGAATCGGCATCTTTCTTAAAAATTGTTTTTGTGAATGAATCTTGTAATAGTTAAATTTTGGCAAGTCATACTGCAGGAATTGCCGGAGCTTCCAGGTTGGTAAGTGCGAAGCAGGAATCGGCATCTTGATTGGTAAAATGGTTTGTGTAGAGGTTTATTCCTACATAGGCTTGAATGTTGTGAATATTTTTTGCAAAAGGTACAAAGTGATTCGTCAAAGTCATTAGTTTGAACTTGATGTAATCCTCATATATGTGATTGAATGAACAATGTGATGAACCACACCCCGAACCTACAAATGGTTTAAAATCAACAAAACTTATTTTCCGGAAAAATCATTTTGGTTAAAACAAACTTAAGTGTTTTGAAATCATAATGAGAAAATAGTTTTGTGAAAGGGGGAGTTCTGATTGTTTATGCCAAGTGGATGGCGATTTGATGCGATTCGATATCGGTTGTCAAGTTTGTTGTACAGTTTATTTTCAAATTTCCTAAAATGTGTTTGCATTTTAGGGGGAGTAGAAATTTCTGAAAATCCAAAAACATTAGAAAATTTGAAAAAGGCAAAAACATGATAAAATAAAAAATGAGTTTTTGTGTCTAGAAGAGGAAATGATAGTACATCAGTAGACGGTCACAGTATGCTAAAGAATTGTAATGTTTAAATAGTGTTAAACGGTCTCACTGATGATATGCCGATAGGTTTTTACACATTTAGTAAACCTTTTCGGGATATAAACTAAATTTCAAACTTGCTTATTTTGTGGGGAACACTACTTGGATATATAGGTAACCCCTGAAATCTCGTTTGAAAGGTCCCTTATTCTGAGATACTAGGTCTTTATGCTCAGTGATATCTGGGGTATTATCCCGGGACTTCTGATTTTGCGGAAGCAATGGCCTAGTCCCCGGAGAATACTTTCCGCATGCTTGAAATATAGCGCAGCCCTCAGCAAATTGATGAAACAATAAAATTGATAGTCATTGCTGTTGTAATGCAAAAGATCCTCTAAAGGGGACATACCAAAAGTCGAAGCCGTCATCTCTCTGCGTATCGAAAGATCGACCTGAGCTCTCACGGCCCTCGCAAATTAACCCCTTACAGATATCATATGTGGTATATTCACCTGTAAGACTGAATATTGGGATCTGGATACGGGAGTATATTCAAGAGGTGGGACACATGAATGAGTTTAAGTTCTTAAAACACCTAACTCATATCCTGAATTAGTTGAAATTTGTGTGAAAATTTAAGTGGATCAGTATATCGACAATCTAAGTGAATTGTTTAATTCTTAATGTGTAACTAAGCTCAACGGTACTCGTGATTTGTCATAAACTGATATGATCCTCTTACACAAACTCACAAAAATATTGTCTGTAAATATTTCTTTATTGCATTTCTTTACATTCAAAAATACAAAAAGATTTTCGGTGTGTTTTAGCATAAACTTTTGAAATAGTCAAAAAGATTTTCGACAACTGATGTTGGAAAGCTGATTGTCAAAATTCCTAGTGCTATACATGATGACATTGTTGAGAGGGGGAGTGTGTCGTAATTGTCAAAATATGTTTTGGAAATCGTCAAGTGGTTCATCAGGTGTGTATGATCTGAGAGAGAGTTGTCTGATTATATAAGTGAGTGTTAATGCATACATTAAATTGTTAAATGTGTGAAATTTACTTTTAGGTAGAGTATGTTTGTGCAGGTTTAAGTATGAGCTGGATTGATGATCCTGAGCTGGATGAGAACCAGTGTACGATCTTGAAACAACATCAGAAAGAATCAGACAGATTGCGATCCTGAAGCAGATGATGCTGAAGAACCAACGGAATGCCAGCACATTGCAAGGGGGAGTCTGTTAATGCTGAGAGAAAGAGTGAAGCCCAGAGGCTGATCAAGACTGAAGAAGTGAAGACACAGTGTTGTTGTGACTCGATAGTCGACTCGTCAACATCTGAGGGGGAGTCTGTTGGTGCACTACATCTGTCGACTTCGTCTTGGATCGAGTCTACATTGAATTGTATAGATTAGGGCATAATTTACAAGAATATAGGAGAGTATATGTTGTAAGAGAGGTGATTTCGCTCATAGGACAGTTAGCAAGTGATTCCACTTTTATGAACATGTGATTCCGCTTTTATGTACATAGGTGATTCCGCTTTTATGTACATGTACACATAAGCGGAATCAGAGGCCTATATATAGGTGGTCACATGAGCGAAATCATAAGCATCACCTTGTATTCCATACCGAAACTCTGCCGGTGTGAAGATTGAACTGTAAACGTTGTCAATTCAATAAAATCAGTAGATTAAGAGAAGATTCAGCTGTTTCTACATCAGATACTTGTTATTCCGCACCTGTATTTGATTAAACTCCTCTGAAACGACTCATTCAGGTCGGAACACGATCCTACACCTTAGCTACAACAAGCTTCAATGACTTTGTTCAAATCCTGGAAAACAAGAATCAGGAAGAAACTCTCAAGGCAAAAAGAGTTCCAGTGCAACAAAATCCTGAAATGTATTATGGAACTTCTAGCACTTCTACAAAACCTTCTTCACATGCTCCAATTCAAACAGCGTTTGTGTCTAGCACTGACATGTATGGCAATACTATCCAAGTTCCGGTCCCTCCAAAAACAGACATGTATGGAAATCTGCTTGAACCAGTCCCTCAATCAGCACCACAACGACCTCTCAGACCAACTGATATGTTCGGAAATCCATTGCCTGTTCGATCTCCCGGAACAACAGACATGTATGGGAATCCACTTCCTCCTCAATCTACCGTACCAACAGACATATATGGGAATCCACTTCCTCCTCAACAGCAAGCTTGTTATGGAAGCACATCATCTGCTGGTCAACAATCAAAGCCAAATACAGTACGGCTCGACACCTCAAGCTTTTCTAAAGTCAGTGTGGAAGTAGCAAAGGAACACATGGAGCTGCTAAACACTTTGGTGAGCGCATACTGTGGATTAGTGGAAGGTCAGATTGGTAACATTAATCTGACACAAGAAGACTATCAGCAGATCGATAAATAGGAGATGGAGATGATGGACATCAAATGGGCCTTTGCCAGTGCTGTTAGGCGAGCAAAGGATTTCATGGAAAGAACTGGCAGAACCAGCTTGGAAAGCAAGAAAGACACCAAGTATGGTTTTGATAAGCAGGCTGTTAAGTGTTTCAATTGTGGTGAACGTGGTCATTTCAAACGTGAATGTACGAGGCCATCTCAGCATGGAAACCAAAATCCCTTCAGAAATCAAGGCAACCAGCAAAATCAGAACAGGAACAATGTTCGTACGTTGGTACATGTCAACAACCAGAGTCAAGCAGGACCATCTAATGCCAACCAGGCACTTGTGGTTCAAGTAGATGAAGGCTGTGATTGGTCAATCCAGTTGGGAAATGATGCTCCAGATGGAACAGCGTGTTTTGCTGAAGTCGTTAAGGATTTAAATCACGCCAGTGGTGGAGAATCTTCCACCAATGGTGATGAATCTTCTGAGGATGAAAACAGTTCTGGTTATAGTGGAAGCTCAGATGAAGAATCCTCCACTTCAGGCAATGATCAGGAAGATGACACATCAGCTGCGTCAGTCGATGCAGATATTGATGAACTATTGGAAGAAGCTGCAGCGGGAATTCAAAGAAGATCTATTTTGGTGGATCAAGCTGCCTATTCTTCGTCTTCTCTCCATTCAGCCTTTATGGCTAATGTCGACTGTTCTTCAAGTCAGGTATGTGTCGATGAACCCACTGCTAATATTTGTGATAATTGTGATAGATTACATGTTAGATGTACTGATTTGGATGCAAACATGTCTGAGTTGCAAGGCAAACATGATGCTTTACAAGCTAGTTTGTTTGACTTGCAAGACAAACATGTTTCTTTGAATGATAAGTGGTGTCAGTTGCAAAGCAAACACGAGGCTTTGCAAGAGAAATATGATGTGACATTCATTCACAACCAGAAGTTGACCGTTGATCTTTCAAAGTGCACAGAAGCCAACATGTTTTATGAAAACCATGAAAAGGAATTTAAGTCAATGATTGAAACGTTAAAGAAAGATAAAACAGAGCTGACAAAAATGGTTTCCAGAAAACAAACTGACATCAATTTGTATATAACTCGTCTTGAGGTAATGCAAAAGGAAATGGCTTGTGTTAAAACTGAAAGTGAGGCGATCCGACTCAAGTTAGACAGTTATTTGAGCTCTAGCTATGTGTTGGATCACATCATTGACGTTCAGAAAGAGAAACGGGATGTCACATGCATAGGTTACAAGAAATGTCCACCACCCGTGAGAAACAATTATGATGCCATGCCTGATGAGGAGTACAGAACTCACTTTGAACCATCGGTTCCTTTGGATGTAAATGAATTTGCAGCAGGACTCGGATACAAGAAAGAAGTATCGTCAGATTCAGATGTGTCAGCAGATACATTTGTAACTGCTGAACAGAATCAGGATCCTCCAGTTGTGATTGAGGATGCTGATTCTTCTGATGATGAGTCTGATGATACTAATTCAGCAAAGTCTGATGCGGTGATAAACGAAGAGGACATACCTCTTGAGAATCATATTCTGTGTGATCCTCCTGCAAAACCCGCTAAGACTGTTGCAATCGAGTCCTCGTCTGAAAAAGAGTTGGAGAGTGTGGATTTGCTGTACACTCTTGTTGGTGATGATAAAATTTATTCTGACAAAGATTTTCCTATTAAGAATGTTAATCAATCATTAATCAGTAAAGTCTTTGAGAATTCAACAAGTAAGTTTTTGGGTAAGAAAGGATCACACATTGTGGTAACACAGTGCCCTCCTATCCCAAAGGCCGAAGTCCGAAAACAATATGGCAACCAGAAATTACCAACAGTGCAAAAACAGCAAAATCATGCCAAACCAAAAGGTAAAACACCGACTCAAAGTCAAAGGAAGCCGAATCAGAAGAAGAAGAAGAATGTGAACTTTGTGAGATCTAAGGGAACGGACAAAATCGCAACATTTGAAAACCAATCTAACTTAGATTTTGTCAAGAAAGCCACTGTGATGAAGAGAAATGAACCAAATTGTTTAAAACCTAGTACCTCGGGATCACAAAGTTCATCATCGGCAAGACGACCACATGATGCTTCGGGGTTTGTTGAACGAAGATCATGTTTTGAATGTGGTACAATTGGGCATATCATTCGAAATTGCCCGTATCTTCATAAGTTGAAAGCCAAAGAAGATGATCCCCGTGAACACAATCACCAAAAGCGATCGGTTTCTGTAAAACAAGATCCCCGACTTGTAAGAGAAAGGGAAAAGAAACAGAAACGCCAACAGGTCAAGGTGATTGAAACAACACTTAAAAATGAAGTGGTTCAAAAACAAACGGTTCCAGTTAAACCAGAAAGTTCAAAATTTTCAAAAACTTCAAACAATCAAACTGGTAAATTTCAACAGACATGGAAACCTAAAATAACCACAAATTCAGGGGAATCATCACAATTTTCGAATCATCAAAGAATAGAGGTTATTGTTGTTGATGAAAATGGAAGACCCAAGACCACAATGGCTTGGGTCCCCATCTCCAACTAATTATGTGAGTTCATGTGCAGGGTGTTCCAGGAGGAACTATCAGTAGTCATTGGATTGTTGATAGTGGGGCATCCAGGCACATGACAGGCGACATGAAGCTTCTCTACGACGTTAAATCTATTAGAGGAGGTTATGTTGCTTATGCTGGAGATAAAGGCGGATATATTACGGGTGAAGGAATGATTTCCAACGGGGTTGTTAGCTTTGACAAGATCAACTTCGTACAACAACTTGATCACAATCTTCTTAGTGTTTCTCAAATTTGTGATAAGCAGTTCTCAGTACACTTTGATGCAAATGGATGTTATGTGCTGAAACCCGGCTTCAAAATTCCAAAAGAATGGATTCTTCTGTCGGCTCCAAGGATAAATGATTTGTACGTCCTTGATATGAGCCAAGCCATCACAACGTCTGCACAAGCAACTTGTTTCGTTTCCAAAGCCACAGAAAAAGACACAATCTCTTGGCACAGGCGAATGGGTCACATTCACTTACGCAAAATGAATCATTTGGTGTCAAATGAATTGGTGAATGGTGTTCCTCTTAAAAACTTTCATCTTCAAGACATCTGTGTCTCGTGCCAGAAAGGAAAACAAACGAAGAAGCGACACCCTACAAAGAAGATCAACACGGTGGCTATTCCTCTTGAACGTTTGCACATGGATTTGTTCGGTCCTGTCAAGCACAAAAGCATTAGGAATGATCAATATTGCCTCGTGATAACGGATGATTATTCAAGATTTTCTTGGGTGGCGTTCATGGCACATAAGAGTGAAACCTTCGGTATTATCAAAAACTTGATCATTCAGATTGAGAATCTCTATAATTTGAAGGTTAGGCGGATACGTAGTGACAATGGTACTGAATTCAAAAATCATGCCATGGCGGAGTTTTGCACTTCAAAAGGTATTCTTCACGAATTTAGTGCAGCTTATACTCTTCAACAGAATGGCGTCGCTGAACGTAAGAACCGCACATTGATCGAGACTGCTAGGACAATGTTAGTAGAGTCACAATTGCCGATTCCATTCTGGACTGAAGCTGTGGCTTCTGCATGTTATACGTTGAATCGAGTCCTTACAGTCAAAAGGCAAAACAAGACCTGCTTTGAGCTTATTAACAAACGGAAACCAGATTTGTCATATCTTGAACCGTTTGGAGCTCCGTGCACAATAATCGATCCTAATGGAAAGTTTGGGGCAAAAGCAATTGAGGGATACTTTCTTGGGTATTCCACCCCGAACTTAAGAGTCTGGAATCTAGAGACTAAAAGGGTCGAGGAATGGTCTGAAGTCAGAGTACAAAGGCACACTTTGCCGGTTAGAAATCCTGGTCAGCCTTGGATGTTTGAGTACGATGACTTTTTCAATTCGATCAATGTTGAAGCAGTTGAAGAAAATGCTGCGGCAAGGATGTTTTTCGAGAGTGACAATGCAACAGATTCACCGTTGGTTCGTCCAATTTTTGTCAATCAAGAACCATCTTCGGTGAACAATAATGCTCTCGACAATGAGGATTTTCATGATGCTACCGAATTGAACGAATCTTCAGAGGATGATGAATTTCTAGATGCAGATCAAGAGGCTCCAATAACAGCAGTTCATGGTACTTCAGAAGGTACACTTCCAGTGGATGTCCCTAGAACAGCTGAAGCTACTGCATCATCCTCTTCGTCAATTCCGGGCCTTGAATTGATTGTTGATCTCAATCTCAACAATCTGGGTTCAAATATTCCAGTTCAAGATAATCCAGAAACAAGGATTCACAATACCCATCCTCAACAAAACATTATCGGAAATGTACAGAGTGGCGTTCAAACAAGAAATATGTTGCGAAACAACAACAATGCAGGCTTGTATACAGCTATCCGAGAATCTGGTCAACAAAATGATTGGTCTTTCGCGTGTTATGTCTCACAGGAAGAGCCAAGAACTTGGAAAGAAGCATTGAAAGATAGCTCTTGGGTTGAAGCGATGCAGGAAGAACTGCAACAATTCCAGAAGCTTGGTGTCTGGAAACTCGTAGAGAAACCTGCTGGTTACAAGAAGATTGGTACCCGTTGGGTGTTTAAATGCAAAAAGGATGACCGTGGAGTCGTTATTCGAAACAAAGCAAGGCTAGTCGTTCAAGGTTTTCGTCAGATTGAAGGGATCGACTACAACGAAGTGTATGCACCTGTTGCACGTCTAGAAGCAATTCGAATTTTTCTGGCTTATGCCTCATTCAAAGGTTTCAAGGTATACCAGATGGACGTGAAAAGTGCATTCTTACATGGTGTGGTGGAAGAAGAGGTGTACGTCGAACAGCCTCCAGGTTTTGAAGATCCTATCCATACCGATCGGGTTTGGTTGCTCAACAAAGCTCTCTATGGTCTACATCAAGCACCGCGAGCTTGGTACGCAACCTTATCTAATTATTTGCTGGAGAATGGATTTCGCAGAGGTCTTATCGACTGTACTCTTTTCATCAAAGAACAAGATGGAGATCTTCTACTGGTACAGGTATATGTTGATGATATTATTTTTGGTTCTACTAATGATGTTTTGTGTAGGAGTTTCGAGCGCATTATGCAGGATAAATTCGAGATGAGTGCTATGGGGGAAATGACTTTCCTTTTGGGCCTACAAGTACAACAAACCGAGTCTGGGATATTCATCCATCAGACTAAATATGTTGGTGACATCTTGAGCCGGTTCCAGATGTCTGATGCAACGCCCATCGGTACCCCATTGCCACAAAATCACGGAATTACTCCAGACTTGAAGGGTGAAGCTACTAGCCCCTCATACTACCGCGCGATGATCGGATCTTTTATGTACCTCACAGCATCAAGACCAGATATAATGTACCCAACGTGCCTGCTTGCCAGATATCAAGTCAACCCGAAGGCCTCACATCTTGCAGCTGTAAAAAGCATCTTTCGTTATTTGAAGGGTTACCCTGACACCGGTCTATGGTACCCTAGGGATAATAACTTTGACTTGATCGCATTCAGTGATTCTGATTTTGGCGGATGCAAAATCGACGGCAAATCCACAACGGCTGGATGTCAGTTTTTGGGAAATCGCCTAGTCACATGGCAGTGCAAGAAGCAGACGTGCGTCGCTACATCAACATGCGAAGCTGAATACATTGCTGCCTCTAGTTGTTGCTCCCAAGTCCTATGGATCCAACAACAAATGCGTGACTACGGTTTTGAATTCCTAACTACTCCTATTTACGTTGATAATTCTGCTGCCTTACAGATCACTAAAAATCCTGTGCAGCATTCAAAGACTAAGCACATCGAAATTAAGTATCACTTTATACGTGATTGCTTTGAGAAAAGGCTAATCGATGTTGCTTACGTCCACACCGATGACCAACGTGCCGACCTTTTTACCAAAGCATTTGACAAATCAAGATTTGACTATTTATTACTGGTAAACGGCATTAAGGTCAAGCAAGAGTAAAACCAACATCGGAAAATCATTTTTGTAAATACCTTTGTGTTTTAAATTTATCTTAGTTTGTTGATTTTAGGGGGAGTAAATATCCAACTTTGAAAAATCCAAAAACATCGAAAAATTTCAAAAACACAAAAACAATAGAAAAGCAAAAATGAGTTTCCTGGCGAGCAAAAGAGAAAATGATAGTACATCAGTGGTCTGTCCTAACCTCTTTAAAACCTTAAATGAAAAACGATAAGCAGCTCTATATAAGATGTATCGGTAGGCTCACAATCATTTTAAAGTGTGCAGGGTGATATAAACTTAAATTCGACTGAAGACCAGGTGGGAACCATTCATTGGCATATGGTCTTAGTACCGAAATTTCGTTTGAGAGATTGCCGAGGTTCTGAGATATTCGGTCTTTATGCTGCTTATCATCTGGGTATCATGGTTGTATCTTTTACCGAAAAATAACGGGGACGCAAGTCTAGATCTTCCATGATACTATATATACGTGTACATATTGCATACGACCTCAATAAGTGATAAACAATCACATGTCCCAAAATAAGTGAAAATATATCACATTCATCCGGGAGTCAAGTTCGTCTCTCTGCTGTACGAAAGTACTGACCTGTTCACGGACTTGCTCTTGTGCCCTCATGCATCGAAAATCAAGTTCCTCATCAATAAGTGATTCTATCACAAAGGGCTTGTTTTCAAATCAAAATAAGTGAGAATCTCACATCATATACGGTCAAACAGATGATAATCGGTATACTCACCGGTAAGATGAACCCTCGTGCATACCTTGATACGGGAATGTGTCGTGATGTGGATGAACACCGGTCGGTAAGTATAAATCATACCTTAACGTATCCCCTCGCCATGATTACATCCGATAAGTTGAGCTTAAGTGGACAACAATACCGATAATTGTTATAGGATGCTTATCTTAATGTTAATTAACTGAACAACAAGAGCGTTTTGGCATGACCGTACACTGATATGATTCTCTTACCCTCGAAACTCGCAAAAAGAATGTCTGTAAATATTTAGTTAATGCTTTCAGTTTCTGCATCTTTGTATATATTTATTTACCGCTTTCAGTCTTTACATTTGAAATATTCAAAAATTCCAAAAAGATTTTAGGTGTGTTTTAATATAAACTTTATAAAAGTCAAAAAGATTTTATTTCTATTTTATTTTCGATCGTACGATGTTGGAACTCGAGTCTTCGTTACCTGAAACCTGAACGAAAACTGAAACGACTGAATCTTCATAAGCGGTTGAAATTTGCAAGTGTTGAAAGTTAAAATCTGAAATTGATAAAATACTTTAAACTTTCAAACTGTCGGACGGTGTTTGTTTAAACAATGGTCACAAGTGTGTCGTTTGTTTATGTTTACTATATTCCAAGCAGTTGTTCTCATTACGCGTTTAGATTTCTTGCATGTGCAGATTCTAAAGGCAAGGAGAACATGGTCGATGACAAGCTTCGGAATGAAGACACGACGTGAAGGCACTCAAAAGATGAAGATGATCGAGTTGCCGCTGACCATCATCAACACCACAAGGATCTCAAGCTAATGATCAAATCATTCACGAGCATAACTCAAGGGGGAGCCTATGTTAAGGGGGAGTTTGTCAACACACTTCCTAAATGAAAAGAGGAGTTTGTTGGTACACTTTCTGCTTTCAAGACGTGAAGACTTTAAAGATCCTCCGACATTGAAGACTTGAAGACACGAGGGATCTACAAGAATTAAGATCGAGATCGAGACAAAGCTACAGCCAAGGGGGAGTTTGTTGGTGCACTTGTGTCTGTACTTTGTCTGTATGTTGTCGTGATACGAAACGATGTCTTTGATGTAAGTTTGACCAAGTCAACCATCCTCCGGTTTGACTTGGCCAAACAGTTAGACAATGGTTGAAAGATGTTTGGGTCGAAGGATGTGTCATCGAAGGATTGTTGAGATCCTTCGATGAGCTCGAAAGATAAGCATTCGATAGATGAGCTTTCGATAGATGGACCACGAAGGATGTCATCCTTCGAGGTACATATGGATCATTCGAGCTGTTCCAGATCGATAGATGATCTTTCGATCAATCTATCTGATCCTTCGACCAGACAATCTGAGTTGGGTATATATACCCATGTTGTGTGTTCACTTCAGTAGAGTTCGAGAAGAGAGACAGGGAACACACACACACTGAGAGAGTTTGCAAAACTGATTTGTAAACATTGCATTGTAACCGAACCTTTCATACGCATTAATACAAGTGGTGTTAATCGTTGAAGATTGTGTGTTGTGTTTGTGCTTGTACTATCTCGGTTTGCATGCTAGCTTGGATTCCGCACTTGCTAGTGTGTTAGACATAACAAGGAATAGATTAAACCTCAACCTCCGAGGGACTCATTCACGAGCATAACTCAAGGGGGAGCCTATGTTAAGGGGGAGTTTGTCAACACACTTCCTAAATGAAAAGAGGAGTTTGTTGGTACACTTTCTGCTTTCAAGACGTGAAGACTTTAAAGATCCTCCGACATTGAAGACTTGAAGACACGAGGGATCTACAAGAATTAAGATCGAGATCGAGACAAAGCTACAGCCAAGGGGGAGTTTGTTGGTGCACTTGTGTCTGTACTTTGTCTGTATGTTGTCGTGATACGAAACGATGTCTTTGATGTAAGTTTGACCAAGTCAACCATCCTCCGGTTTGACTTGGCCAAACAGTTAGACAATGGTTGAAAGATGTTTGGGTCGAAGGATGTGTCATCGAAGGATTGTTGAGATCCTTCGATGAGCTCGAAAGATAAGCATTCGATAGATGAGCTTTCGATAGATGGACCACGAAGGATGTCATCCTTCGAGGTACATATGGATCATTCGAGCTGTTCCAGATCGATAGATGATCTTTCGATCAATCTATCTGATCCTTCGACCAGACAATCTGAGTTGGGTATATATACCCATGTTGTGTGTTCACTTCAGTAGAGTTCGAGAAGAGAGACAGGGAACACACACACACTGAGAGAGTTTGCAAAACTGATTTGTAAACATTGCATTGTAACCGAACCTTTCATACGCATTAATACAAGTGGTGTTAATCGTTGAAGATTGTGTGTTGTGTTTGTGCTTGTACTATCTCGGTTTGCATGCTAGCTTGGATTCCGCACTTGCTAGTGTGTTAGACATAACAAGGAATAGATTAAACCTCAACCTCCGAGGGACCTACAAGAACTGCTAAAGAAAGAGTTTGATGGTTTTACTTGTATGGAGAATGAATCTTTAGGAGATTTGACAAGTCGATTTAATCATTTGCTGACTGAATTGTCAAATTTTGAGATTGTTACAACTCCAGCAGAGATTGTGAAAAAGTTTGCAGATGCGTTGCCACCTCAATGGAATACTTTCTTGGAAATCATGAAGTACAATGGCACCTTAGCTACAACAAGCTTCAATGACTTTGTTCAAATCCTGGAAAACAAGAATCAGGAAG
Organism: Helianthus tuberosus; assembly: GCA_030545235.1. Lineage (NCBI taxonomy): Eukaryota > Viridiplantae > Streptophyta > Magnoliopsida > Asterales > Asteraceae > Helianthus > Helianthus tuberosus. Next base: position 26,437 of record JARYGA010048136.1, on the reverse strand, counting down.
AAACTCTCAAGGCAAAAAGAGTTCCAGTGCAACAAATTCCTGAAATGTATTATGGAACTTCTAGCACTTCTACAAAACCTTCTTCACATGCTCCAATTCAAACAGCGTTTGTGTCTAGCACTGACATGTATGGCAATACTATCCAAGTTCCGGTCCCTCCAAAAACAGACATGTATGGAAATCCGCTTGAACCAGTCCCTCAATCAGCACCACAACGACCTCTCAGACCAACTGATATGTTCGGAAATCCATTGCCTGTTCGATCTCCCGGAACAACAGACATGTATGGGAATCCACTTCCTCCTCAATCTACCGTACCAACAGACATGTATGGGAATCCACTTCCTCCTCAACAGCAAGCGTGTTATGGAAGCACATCATCTGCTGTTCAACAATCAAAGCCAAATACAGTACGGCTCGACACCTCAAGCTCTTCTAAAGTCAGTGTGGAAGTAGCAAAGGAACACATGGAGCTGCTAAACACTTTGGTGAGCGCATACTGTGGATTAGTGGAAGGTCAGATTGGTAACATTAATCTGACACAAGAAGACTATCAGCAGATCGATAAAGAGGAGATGGAGATGATGGACATCAAGTGGGCCTTTGCCAGTGCTGTTAGGCGAGCAAAGGATTTCATGGAAAGAACTGGCAGAACCAGCTTGGAAAGCAAGAAAGACACCAAGTATGGTTTTGATAAGCAGGCTGTTAAGTGTTTCAACTGTGGTGAACGTGGTCATTTCAAACGTGAATGTACGAGGCCATCTCAGCATGGAAACCAGAATCCCTTCAGAAATCAAGGCAACCAGCAAAATCAGAACAGGAACAATGTTCGTACGTTGGTACCTGTCAACAACCAGAGTCAAGCAGGACCATCTAATGCCAACCAGGCACTTGTGGTTCAAGTAGATGAAGGCTGTGATTGGTCAATCCAGTTGGGAAATGATGCTCCAGATGGAACAGCGTGTTTTGCTGAAGTCGTTAAGGATTTAAATCACGCCAGTGGTGGAGAATCTTCCACCAATGGTGATGAATCTTCTGAGGATGAAGACAGTTCTGGTTATAGTGGAAGCTCAGATGAAGAATCCTCCACTTCAGGCAATGATCAGGTGGATGAGACATCGAGTGCGTCAGTCGATGCAGACATTGATGAGATTTTGGAAGAAGCTGCAGCAGGAATTCAAAGAAGATCTATTTTGGTGGATCAAGCTGCTTATTCTTCGTCTTCTCTCCATTCAGCCTTTATGGCTAATGTCGACAGTTCATCAAGTCAGGTATGTGTCGATGAACCCACTTCTGTTAGTTGTGATAACTGTGATAGTTTGCGTATTAAATGTGCTGATTTGGATGCAAACATGTCTGAGTTGCAAGGCAAACATGATGCTTTACAAGCTAGTTTGTTTGACTTGCAAGACAAACATGTTTCGTTGAATGATAAGTGGTGTGAATTGCAAAGCAAACACGAGGCTTTGCAAGAGAAATATGATGTGACATTCATTCACAACCAGAAGTTGACCGTTGATCTTTCAAAGTGCACAGAAGCCAACATGTTTTTTGAAAACCATGAAAAGGAATTTAAGTCAATGATTGAAACGTTAAAGAAAGATAAAACAGAGCTGACAAAAATGTTTTCCAGAAAACAAACTGACATCAATTTGTATATAACTCGTCTTGAGGTAATGCAAAAGGAAATGGCTTGTGTTAAAACTGAAAGTGAGGCGATCCGACTCAAGTTAGACAGTTATTTGAGCTCTAGCTATGTGTTAGATCACATCATTGACGTTCAGAAAGAGAAACGGGATGTCACATGCATAGGTTACAAGAAATGTCCACCACCCGTGAGAAACAATTATGATGCCATGCCTGATGAGGAGTACAGAACTCACTTTGAACCATCGGTTCCTTTGGATGTTAATGAATTTGCAGCAGGACTCGGATACAAGAAAGAAGTATCGTCAGATTCAGATGTGTCAGCAGATACATTTGTAACTGCTGAACAGAATCAGGATCCTCCAGTTGTGATTGAGGATGCTGATTCTTCTGATGATGAATCTGATGATACTGATTCAGCAAAGTCTGATGCGGTGATAAAAGAAGAGGACATACCTCTTGAGAATCATATTCTGTGTGATCCTCCTGCAAAACCCGCTAAGCCTGTTGCAATCGAGTCCTCGTCTGAAAAAGGGTCGGAGAGTGTGGATTTGCTGTACACTCTTGTTGGTGATGATAAAATTTATTCTGACAAAGATTTTCCTATTAAGAATGTTAATCAATCGTTAATCAGTAAAGTCTTTGAAAATTCAACAAGTAAGTTTTTGGGTAAGAAAGGATCACACGTTGTGGTAACACAGTGCCCTCCTATCCCAAAGGCTGAAGTTAGAAAACAATATGGCAATCAGAAATTACCAACAGTGCAAAAACAGCAAAATCATGCCAAACCAAAAGGTAAGACACCGACTCAAATTCAAAAGAAGCCAAATCAGAAGAAGAAGAAGAGTGTGAACTTTGTGAAATCTAAGGGAACGGACAAAATTGCAACATTTGAAAATCAATCTAACTTAGATTTTGTCAAGAAAGCAACAGTGATGAAAAGGAATGAACCAAATAGCTCAAAACCTAGTACCTCGGGATCACAAAGTTAATCATTGGCAAGACGATCACATGATACTTCGGGGTTTGTTGAACGAAGATCATGTTTTGAATGTGGTACAATTGGGCACATTGTTAGAAATTGCCCGTATCTTCATAAGTTGAAAGCCAAAGAAGATGATCCCCGTGAACGCAATCACCAAAAGCGATCTGTTTCTGTAAAACAAGATCCCCGAATTGTAAGAGAAAGGGAAAAGAAACAGAAACGCCAACAAGTCAAGGTGATTGAAAAGGCACTTAAAACTGAAGTGGTTCAAAAACAATCGGTTCCAGTTAAACCAGAAAGTTCAAAATTTTCAAAAACTTCAAACAATCACGAAGTTAAATTTTCAAACAATCAAACTGGTAAATCTCAACAGAAATGGAAACCTAAAAGAACCACAAATTCAGGGGGACCATCACAATTTTCGAATCATCAAAGAATAGAAGTTATTGTTGTTGATGAAAATGGAAGACCCAAGACCACAATGGCTTGGGTCCCCATCTCCAACTAATTATGTGAGTTCATGTGCAGGGTGTTCCAGGAGGAACTATCAGTAGTCATTGGATTGTTGATAGTGGGGCATCCAGGCACATGACAGGCGACATGAAGCTTCTCTACGACGTTAAATCTATTAGAGGAGGTTATGTTGCTTTTGCTGGAGATAAAGGCGGATATATTACGGGTGAAGGAATGATTTCCAACGGGGTTGTTAGCTTTGATAAGATCAACTTCGTACAACAACTTGATCACAATCTTCTTAGTGTTTCTCAAATTTGTGACAAGCAGTTCTCTGTACACTTTGATGCAAATGGATGCTATGTGCTGAAACCCGGCTTCAAAATTCCAAAAGAATGGATTCTCTTGTCGGCTCCAAGGATAAATGATTTGTATGTCCTTGATATGAGCCAAGCTATCACAACGTCTACACAAGCAACTTGTTTCGTTTCCAAAGCCACAGAAAAAGACTCAATCTCTTGGCACAGACGAATGGGTCACATTCACTTACGCAAAATGAATCATTTGGTGTCAAATGAATTAGTGAATGGTGTTCCACTTAAAAACTTTCATCTTCAAGACGTCTGTGTCTCGTGCCAGAAAGGAAAACAAACGAAGAAACGACATCCTATAAAGAAAATCAACACGGTGGCCGTTCCTCTTGAACGTTTGCACATGGATTTGTTCGGTCCTGTCAAGCACAAAAGCATAAGGAATGATCAATATTGCCTCGTGATAACTGATGATTATTCAAGATTTTCTTGGGTGGCGTTCATGGCACACAAGAGCGAAACCTTCGGTATTATCAAAAACTTGATCATTCAGATTGAGAACCTATATAAGTTGAAGGTTAGGCGGATACGTAGAGACAATGGTACTGAATTTAAAAATCATGCCATGGCGGAGTTTTGCACTTCAAAAGGTATTCTTCACGAATTTAGTGCGGCTTATACTCCTCAACAAAATGGCGTCGCTGAACGTAAGAACCGCACATTGATCGAGACTGCTAGGACAATGTTAGTAGAGTCACAATTGCCGATTCCATTCTGGACTGAAGCTGTGGCATCTGCATGTTATACGTTGAATCGAGTCCTTACAGTCAAAAGGCACAACAAGACCTGCTTTGAGCTTATTAACAAACGGAAACCAGATTTGTCATATCTTGAACCGTTTGGAGCTCCATGCACAATGATCGATCCTAATGGAAAGTTTGGGGCAAGAGCAATTGAAGGATACTTTCTTGGGTATTCCACCCCGAACTTAAGAGTCTGGAATCTAGAGACTAAAAGGGTCGAGGAATGGTCTGAAGTCAGAGTACAAAGGCACACTTTACCAGTCAAATGTCCTGGTCAGCCTTGGATGTTTGAGTACGATGACTTTTTCAATCCGATCAATGTTGAAGCAGTTGAAGAAAATGCTGCAGCAAGGATGTTTTTCGAGAGTGACAATGCAACAGATTCACCGTTGGTTCGTCCAATTATTGTCAATCAAGAACCATCTTCGGTGAACAATAATGCTCTCGACAATGAGGATTTTCATGATGCTACCGAATTGAACGAATCTTCAGAGGATGATGAATTTCTAGATGCAGATCAAGAGGCTCCAACAACAGCAGTACATGGTACTTCAGAGGGTACACATCTAGTGGATGTCCCTAGAACAGCTGAAGCTACTGCATCATCCTCTTCGTCAATTCCGGGCCTTGAATTGATTGTTGATCTCAATCTCAACAATCTGGGTACAAATATTCCAGTTCAAGATAATCCAGAAACAAGGATTCACAATACCCATCCTCAACAAAACATTATCGGAAATGTACAGAGTGGCGTTCAAACAAGAAACATGTTGCGAAACAACAACAATGCAGGCTTGTATGCAGATATCCGAGAATCTGGTCAACAAAACGATTGGTCTTTCGCGTGTTATGTCTCACAGGAAGAGCCAAGAACTTGGAAAGACGCTTTGAAAGATAACTCTTGGGTTGAAGCAATGCAGGAAGAGCTGCAACAGTTCCAGAAGCTTGGTGTCTGGAAACTCGTAGAGAAACCTGCTGGTTACAAGAAGATTGGTACCCGTTGGGTGTTTAAATGCAAAAGGGATGACCGTGGAGTCGTTATTCGAAACAAAGCAAGATTAGTCGTTCAAGGTTTTCGTCAGATTGAAGGGATCGACTACAACGAAGTGTATGCACCTGTTGCACGTCTAGAAGCAATTCGAATTTTTCTGGCTTATGCCTCATTCAAAGGTTTCAAGGTATACCAGATGGACGTGAAAAGTGCATTCTTACATGGTGTGGTGGAAGAAGAGGTGTACGTCGAACAGCCTCCTGGGTTTGAAGATCCTATCCATCCCGATCGGGTTTGGTTGCTCAACAAAGCTCTCTATGGTCTACATCAAGCACCGCGAGCTTGGTACGCAACCTTATCTAATTATCTGCTGGAGAATGGATTTCGCAGAGGTCTTATCGATTGTACTCTTTTCATCAAAGAACAAGATGGAGATCTTCTACTGGTTCAGGTATACGTTGATGATATTATTTTTGGTTCTACTAATGATGTTTTGTGTAGGGATTTCGAGCGTGTAATGCAGGATAAATTCGAGATGAGTGCTATGGGGGAAATGACTTTCTTTTTGGGCCTACAAGTACAACAAACTGAGTCTGGGATATTCATCCATCAGACTAAATATGTTGGTGACATCTTGAGCCGGTTCCAGATGTCTGATGCAACGCCCATCGGTACCCCATTGCCGCAAAATCACGGAATTACTCCAGACTTGAAGGGTGAAGCTACTAGCCCCTCATACTACCGCGCGATGATCGGATCCCTTATGTACCTCACAGCATCAAGACCAGATATAATGTACCCAACGTGCCTGCTTGCCAGATATCAAGTCAACCCGAAGGCCTCACATCTTTCAGCTGTCAAAAGGATTTTTCGTTATTTGAAGGGTTACCCTGACACCGGTCTATGGTACCCTAGGGATAATAACTTTGACTTGATCGCATTCAGTGATTCTGATTTTGGCGGATGCAAAATCGACGGCAAATCCACAACGGCTGGATGTCAGTTTTTGGGAAATCGCCTAGTCACATGGCAGTGCAAGAAGCAGACGTGCGTCGCTACATCAACATGCGAAGCTGAATACATTGCTGCCTCAAGTTGTTGCTCCCAAGTCCTATGGATCCAACAACAAATGCGCGACTACGGTTTTGAATTCCTAACTACTCCTATTTACGTTGATAATTCTGCTGCCTTACAGATCACTAAAAATCCTGTGCAGCATTCAAAGACTAAGCACATCGAAATTAAGTATCACTTCATACGTGATTGCTTTGAGAAAAGGCTAATCGATGTTGCTTACGTCCACACTGATGACCAACGTGCCGACCTTTTTACCAAAGCATTTGACAAATCAAGATTTGACTATTTATTATTGGTAAACGGCATTAAGATCAAGCAAGAGTAAAACCAACATCGGAAAATCATTTTTGTAAATACCTTTGTGTTTTAAATTTGTCTTAGTTTATTGATTTTAGGGGGAGTAAATCCAAAATTTGAAAATCCAAAAACATCGAAAAATTTCAAAAACACAAAAACAATAGAAAAACAAAAATGAGTTTCCTGGCGAGCAAAAGAGAAAATGATAGTACATCAGTGGTCTGTCCAAACCTCTTTAAACCTTAAATAAAATCGATAAGCAGCTCTATATAAGATGTATCGGTAGGCTCACAATCATTTTAAAGTGTGCAGGGTGATATAAATCTTAAATCGACCGAAGACCAGGTGGGAACCATTCATTGGCATATGGTCTTAGTACCGAAATTTCGTTTGAGAGATTGCCGAGGTTCTGAGATATTCGGTCTTTATGCTGCTTATCATCTGGGTATCATGGTTGTATCTTTTACCGAAAAATAACGGGGACGCAAGTCTAGATCTTCCATGATACTATACATACGTGTACATATTGCATTCGACCTCAATAAGTGATAAACAATCACATGTCCAAATCAAATAAGTGATAAAATATCACATTTATCCGGGAGTCAAGTTCGTCTCTCTGCTGTATGAAAGTACTGACCTGTTCACGGACTTGCTCTTGTGCCCTCATGCATCGAAAATCAAGTTCCTCATCAATAAGTGATTCTATCACAAAGGGCTTGTTTTCAATCAAAATAAGTGAGAATCTCACATCATATACGGTCAAACAGATGATAATCGGTATACTCACCGGTAAGATGAACCCTCGTGCATACCTTGATACGGGAATGTGTCGTGATGTGGATGAACACCAGTCGGTAAGTATAAATCATACCTTAACGTATCCCCTCGCCATGATTACATCTGATAAGTTGAGCTTATGTGGACAACAATACCGATAATTGTTATAGGATGCTTATCTTAATGTTAACTAATTGAACAACAAGAGCGTTTTGGCATGACCGTACACTGATATGATTCTCTTACCCTCGAAACTCGCAAAAAGAATGTCTGTAAATATTTATTTAATGTTTTCATTTTCCGCATCTTTGTATTTATTTATTTACTGCTTTCAGTCTTTACATTTGAAATATTCAAAAATACCAAAAAGATTTTAGGTGTGTTTTAATTTAAACTTTATAAAAATCCAAAAAGATTTTATTTCTATCTTATTTCCGATCGTACGATGTTGGAGCTCGAGTCTTCGTTACCTGAAACCTGATTGAAAACCGAAACGACTGAATCTTCATAAACGGTTGAAATTTGCAAGTGTTGAAAGTTAAAATCTGAAATTGATAAAATTTGTTAAAACTTTCAAACTGTCGGACGGTGTTTGTTTAAACAATGGTCACACGTGTGTCGTTTGTTTATGTTTACTATATTCCAAGCAGATGTTCTCATTACGCGTTTAGATTTCCTGCATGTGCAGATTCTAAAGGCAAGGAGAACATGGTCGATGACAAGCTTCGGAATGAAGACACGACGTGAAGGCACTCAAATGATGAAGATGATCGAGTTGCCGCTGACCATCATCAACACCACAAGGATCTCAATTCATAAAGAACAAGTATTTCAAGAGCATAACTCAAGGGGGAGCTTATGTTAAGGGGGAGTTTGTCTACACACTTCCTACGTGAAACGGGGAGTTTGTTGGTACACTTTCTGCTTTCAAGACGTGAAGACTTTAAAGATCCTCCGACATTGAAAAACTTGAAAAGACGTCAAAGACTTGAAGACACGAGGGACCTACAAGAATCAAGATCGAGATCGAGACAAAGCTACAGCCAAGGGGGAGTTTGTTGGTGCACTTGTGTCTGTACTTTGTCTGTATTTTGTCATGATACGAAACGATGTCTTTGTTAGTCTTGTAAGTTTGACCAAGTCAACCATCCTCCTGGTTTGACTTGGACAAACAGTCAACATTTTGTTTGTAACATGTCTGTGTCGAAGGATGTGTCATCGAAGGATTGTTTATATCCTTCGATGAGCTCGAAAGATAACCTTCGAAGGATAGACCACGAAGGATACCATCCTTCGTGGTATATGTGATCCTTCGATGGGCTCCTGGTCGACAGATGATCTTACGATCAGTCTGTCTGATCCTTCGACCAGACAATCTGTGTTGGGTATAAATACCCATGTGTTGTGTTCACTTCGATAGAGAGCCAGGGTTAGACATTGATAGACAGAAGAGAGATATTCAGAGAGAACACACACACTGAGAGAGTTTGCAAAACTGATTTGTAAACATTGCATTGTAACCGAACCTTTCATACGTATTAATACAAGTGGTGTTAATCGGTGAAGTTTGTGTGTTGTGTTTGTGCTTGTTCTATCTCGGTTTGCATGCTAGCTTGGATTCCGCACTTGCTAGTGTGTTAGACATAACAAGGAATAGGTTAAACCTCAACCTCCGAGGGACCTACAGCGATTTTTTGCCTACAATCCTCATGGAGATATGCTAAACCCTTGGCTATATCAAGAATGATTTTCTTTCTGCATTCCCATTCAAGTACGTGCTCTCGATTTCCATGGTAGATCCACCTATCTAATGATCCGTTACTCATGAAATCATACACCAGAAATTGTTGTGATTTCCATGTACAGAATCCCCTAAGTCTGACCAGATTCACATGGTGAATGCTGCCAATGGATTGAACCTCAGCTAAGAATGATTTCTTAATGTGTGAAAGACCTTCAAGGCATTTTACTGCAATCTTCGAACCATCTTTCAGACTCCCTTCGAAAACTGATCCGAATCCTCCTTGACCAAGCTTTTTATTAAAATTCTCGGTGGCAGTTCTCAGTTCTTCATAGAAAAACCGAGTAGGCATTCCTGGTAATTGATCTAAATACTCTTCTTCCAATTCAATGTTTATTTTTTCTTGTGGGCTATGAACATTATAAAACCTATGATCACCATAAGCACAAATAATGAAGTTCCAGTAGTTGCGCCCACAAGCGTTGCAACTCGATTTTCTTTCCTTGGTAATGGACTCGGATTCCGGGATGTCGACAAAGGATGCGCATCCTGAACTTTTATGAATGCTGAAATATTCCCAAGATATGCATCTAATTCAACATTAACCATTGTAAAGACCTCAGAAGGTAAATAACATTCTCCACTTGAAACATTAAAATCATAATGAAAAAACGCCGCTTTGCACGAGCAATTATTTAGACAAGCCTGTTTGCAAGTCTCCATATTCACACTCTCCATGTCAGCAGTCGTGGTGAAGAGCGTGAAGTAGCCGACATTCTCGAGTGTGATAAACTCGTGATCTTGTGTAGAATTACATGTTAGAGGAGTAACTTCAGAACAACCCAGGTTGGGTTTGCGATCGTTCACTGGTCTAAAATATTCTATTCCGGGACAACTACATTGTTGATTAGTCGAGCAAATGGAAATCCTTCCACAAGCCAAAGGATAATAACACTCTCCTATATTTGCAGTAAGTTGCCTTACCGTCATCCACTCTTCAATTTGAAATTGCCACTCAAACACGTTCAATTGGCCATCTGGCATCAGTTTCATATACTGAATTGATGATGCTCGAGGCATGTCAAATGCATCAACAGGATCACTTGGCTTGGAAGAATGAAACAAACTCCCATTCCAGAACCTAACATAACTTCGTCCTTCACGCATAGTTTTGTTACTAACATCTATGCTAAAATAGAGTTGAGGTGGGTTTGATTCAACATAACCAAACAACCCTTTACTGGTGACTTGAAAAGAATACATACCTTTCTGACTTGTCCAATCGGTTAACGAAACACTAGATTTCAACTTTTGACCTTCAAACAGCTTTTGGCCCGGTAGCAAACAGTCTGTTGGGTGATCAAAAGATTGCCAAGTCACCGAGTTATTGACACTAAACAACACCAGGTTTCCAGTATCAGTTAGATTCACACTAGCAACAGATTTCCCTGCAGTCCAAGCTGTACTTCCATCCGAGTCGCGTAGAACCATTTCTCCATCTGCGTTAAAATTCAGTGTAGCATCACGCCTGACAGGATAGTCTCGGTTGGCCGCCCAAACGACCTCAGGAAGATGACTGTAGTCAATTTGAACAATGAAGATGGAGAAGAGAAAAGAGGTACAAGTTCCCGTACAGTAGAAGCCACAAGCGAAATAAGTTTTATTGGCTTCTGCAAGGAGTAAGATTTGGATAGCTATGCCATCTGAGAAATTCGCATACATCGGGATTGGCTCATTGTTGGTCCATTTGGTAGTGAGATTTGCAGTAGGAAATTCAGGGAACCCAAAAGGCTCAGTAGTAAGACTATCTTGGTAGCTAAAAGGTATCTGAGCAGTGGTTGAGTAACAAGATAACACGAGAACAAAGGCAACGAAAAAACTCGATTTGAATGATGTTCTCATGGCTAATGAGCACTGAAGAACCAATGAAGATAGAACAAATGATTTAAGATCCAATCTTGAATGTGAAAGTAAATGCTACAGTTGACTAATTGGGAACCCAATTTGGCATCTCATGTAATCGTTAGAACCGGTCTTCTTCATTATTTTACTATAAATAGCTAGCACTTGCATGTTGCTTAGGGTGTCCGGGGCACCAAGCGGGGACCTCATCGGTGACCACCTTCCCCGATCGGGAACACCGCCGCCATCGGTGCGGGGACCCGATTCGGGGGGTGGTTTCGGCACATGTCCACCGGTTTGAATTTGGCACGATAATTGAGGAACGGCTCTTTGAACGGTCATAAACAAAAAAAAAACAAAAAAAAAATTCATTTTTTATACAAATATAAATAACCACACCCACTTATTTACACTCTCATCAAACCACACCACAACTTTACTTATTTTTTATACTCTCAAACCACACCCACTTCAAAAAAAATTTATATTCTCAAACCACACCCACTTCTCAAACCGAGCAATGGAGAACCAACCCCGCGAAGCCAAGAAAAAAACTAAGGGACGAGGCAAGCAACCGTCTCGTGGTGGTTCGAGCGGTGCAAGTGCACAATCACAACCCCCTTTCGGATATACTCCACAACCCACGTTTTTTTTCCAACAACCTTCACACCCCTCCTTTTACAACACCTAAGCAACCAACCTTCAACCCAATTTCGGCTATGGTTTTCAAAATTTGTTATCAATGGATGCTCCTCCTCAATCCCCCGCCTTCGACCCATATGGTTTTCGTTCCCCACAACTTCCATCGGTCCAAGAAAATGTTGAACGTCCTCTACCTGTTTGGGACGACGAGGACGATGAGGTAGTGCCCGAAACTCAAAATTTGGGCGACGAGGACGATGAATATAATGTGGATGAAGACGCGGGCAACGAAGAAGATGACGCTCGGGATAAAAAGGGAAAAATGACGAGCGAAAAATGGACAAAGGTCCAAGAAGAGGCGTTGGCGAAGGCGTGGGTACATTGCTCTACCAACAAAAAGAAGGGCAATCAACAAAACCGCGATAGTTTTTGGCGTAATATTTTAAATCATTTTAACGCCACCGTCGGCGGAAGTAACCGGACCGTGCATCAAGTACGGTCTAAATGGGGCCCGATGCAGACGAAAATAAACTTTTTCAACGGCCTATACCAACAAGCGGTAAAAATTATATTTTTTAACATTGTATATTTTTTAATTTTCTTTACTAAGTTCATATTTTTTTAACACTTATTATTTTATAATATGTAGGATCGCACACGAGGAAGCGGAGTCAAGGATCTCGACGTGATGAAAGTCGCTTTAAGAGAATTTAAAGATAGATTTCCGAACGGTTTTCAACATATCGAGGCGTGGGAGGTCCTTCGAAAACACGACAAATGGGCCCAAGTCCCATTGTTGGGTGAGGAAGGGGAAGGTTCGGGACATAAAAGAAAGCCCGTTGAGGTGGACCCTTCCATACCCGATATGAACGAAGACCCCTCGCCACAAAGAGCACAACGGCGAGACAAGCGTCAAGCGACATCGTCCGAGGGAAGCTCGGCCGAGTTGGCGGCACAATTCAAAGAGTACACCGCCATGAAAGAAAAGAAAAACGCGATTGAATATAAGGCGGTTGAATTGAGGATGAAAAGAGAGGCGCAGGCTCTCGAGCTCATATCGGAACAACGCGAGACGATGAAAAACTACAATTACGATCGAGATATGGAAATATTCATCAAGCCGCACGACGATGCTCCGCCAAGTATGTTGCCGTTCATCCTCGCCCGAAAACGCGACATCGCTAACAAGTACGGGTGGCCGTGCGATTTCTAAAATTATTATTTTCTAGTTTTAATGTAATTTTTATTTTCTAGTTTGAATGTAATTTTAATTTTCTAGTTTGAATTTAATTTTTATTTTTATTTTCTACTTTGAAATGTCTTTTGTTAAATTTTATTTAATTTTTATTAATATTTTTTTTATAAACATGCATAATTAAAACAAATAAAAAAAAATACCAAGTCCCCTAATAGGGGAGTGCCGCCATCAAAATGGGGTGTTAGGGGAGTTTAAGAGGGGAGTTGACGTGGCACTAGCTGGTTGGTGGTGCGTAAGAGAGGGGACTCCCCTCTTAGGGGAGTGCCCGTCTCACCCTTAGAACAGCAACATTAAAAAATAATAAGAAATGCACCACCATAGATAGATACAAGTCATAGGTAATTATAACCTTTGATGTGGTGAGAATAATTAATTTACAAATATGAGCCATTATAAATGCGGGACAAGCAAATTGGAGATGGCTTGGTATTTATCTTCTAACATGTTCTTCTTGAACTCAAAATGCAAGGTACATAAAATATAAATATAAACTAGTTAAATTTCCGTACGCGCGTTGCAGCGGGGACCCAATGACTACAAAACGCGTGTCAGTAACGGCAAGCAGATAACGAATATCAAAACACAAATAAAAAAGTCGTGAAAAGGATAGTCAATCCGTCCTAAAAAAAACGATTTTAAATAACCTAATATATAATAATAGGACCCACACGTCCTACACGTTGGAAATTCGGTTGTTTTCAGTTTAGTTATTACGGTGCTAACACGTTAAAATATGGATGAGCTCGGTACCTGTAACGGCACCGAAAGTGCCGATCCGGAAAATCATTGAAATTAGGTACCGGCACTGAAAATGCTCGGTACAATACGGTATGGTATTTGAAGGTAAAAATCAATAAATATAGGTATGGTGCTAGACCGGTGTCGAACCGAAAGTAACGATTCTGAAAACGCCAAAAGGTGGGTACCAAATTGGTACCGAAAATGATTTGGTATAGTAAATTTGGTACCGATACGATACCGGTTTGATTATAGGATTTGATACGGTTTGCTCATAAATAATCTAAATATCCAAGTTAATTTTACATGCTACAATTCATTCATTATGTAAAAAGACAAAAAAATAAAGCAAAATAAGTTGTTCTGTATATAAAACATCATTCTAACGAAATACAGTTTACTTACTGTGTGTTTGAAAAGTAATCTAAACTATGCAATTACTTGCATTGGTACGTTGCTACAGGATTTGATGAGCTCGGTACCAACCGGTACCGAAAATACCTTTACCGAAATCTCCAAAAATGGGTACCGGTACCGAATATACCTGGTACAGTACGACTTGATACGGTCGGTACTGGTACCGTGGTACGGCACCGGTATTTGAGGGTATACCGGTACTGAATATACCTGGTACAGTACGACTTGATACGGTCGGTAATGGTACGGCACCGGTATTTGAGGGTAAAACCCGATGAATACCGGTGCCGAACGGATACCGAAAATACACCCAGTTTGGTAAATTTGATACCGATACCACTATTCATTTACTTTTCATTCAATACTCTTTTTAATATTTATTTATTGTTATTGTTATTCTACTGTTCATTTCATTGACAAATTAATATATAGGAGAATTAATATATAGGAGAATATGCAAACACATAACTTCTTGCTAAACTCTGGGAAATAATGCATGAACTTCTACTACAAGGGGGGTTGGGGCGCCACGTTATTGAGCTTCCATCACTCGTGGAGTAGTGTGGAACACCACCGCCACCCAATTCCATCACTCGTTAAACTCATCACTCGTGATGGCCATGACACGTGAAAAGTTGCAGAATGTGAGGGAAATTGTTGGGTGTTGTGAGTGATGGGCACCAGTGGCGAAGTATAGAAGGGGCGGGGAGGGGCGCCCGACCTTCCGAACTTTTCGCTCAATAGTGTTATATATGTAGTTTTCGTACATAAATTTTTGGGTATATATGTTTTCGACCCCCGGTTCTATAGAAATTTTTTGGTGTATACGTTTTCGACCCCCCGTCATTCGGGTCAATCTTCACCACTGATGGGCACCCCCACTAAAATCCGTCACTAGTGTTGAAACTAAGTTTGATGATATGGCGGAACATAATTGGGTATAGTGAGTGATGGAAAGTGAAGCACCGTATCCTAATGGAGATCGTGAATGGTAAACATGCAGCTAATGCATGAATAAAGTAACTTGATATAGTAATAAAAGAAGTGTAGAAATGGAGAACGTGGGATGATGGCATGGATCACTAGTGGCACGTATCACTGCCACTTTAGCATCTTTGTGAATGGCAATTTTAAATAGTTCTTTGAAACTGTGTTTAATAGGACCTCATCCTGCCAAAAATCTGACAAAAAATAGAGCTCGTGCCCTCTCTAATACATAATCCAAAACTACTACCCTAAGTGTGTGGTCATGACCCAAACCACTATCATCTTATTTATTTTAATTTATTTTTGTCAAAAGAAAAAGTAAATAACTACTTGAAAAATAGAAAGAAGGATCATGGTTACCGTGGCTTAATCCATGTAAACCATGGTGGATTAGGGAAGAGGGTGGTATAGTCTTCCATTCATGTTCCTATGTGGCGAATCATGTCACAACCATGACCCCCACACCTTTTAGCCTTATGAAGTCCGTTTCCACCGAGCCTATGTCCTTCCAAACGCCACCAACACTTTTCTTAAAGGGTTTTTTTACATATTTCCCCTCCTAAGCTAGCTTATTACGTATTTTCTCAAACAAAAAAAAAACAATTACATATTTCCCTCCCTAACTCATATATATTATATATTTCCCGTTCTCATTAAAATTACTCTTAAAATGACCATTTTGCCCATAATGAACTATTAAATGAATACATACATATTTTCCTTTTCTAATATTATCAACTAATTATATATTTCTCCCATTCATGTATTATTTCCCAATTCTTCTACTTACTACTCTTAAAGTATTTTTTTATAAAATACGTTATAACCTTTTGAATTATAATTTCTTTAATTATAATTACTCTTAGGGTCTGTTTGGTATGTGGTAATGGAATGGACGAAGGAATGGAATGGACGAGGTAATGGAATGGACGAGGGAATGCAATGGATCATTACCATTCCATGTCTTGTTTGGTTACCATGTGTGAATTGAATGAATTATTATTGTGTATTGTTCGGTAGGCAAGAAAAACAGAGTAATAAAATCAGCGGTGAGTGGTGGTGGTGGTCGGTGGTAGTGATTGCGGGTGGTTATAGGTGGCGGTGGTGGGTGTCGGCGGTGGCGATGGGTGGTCCTGGTGGCGGATAGTGGTGGTGCGGCGGTGACGACGAGTGGTGGTGGCAGCAAGGTGGCCTTTGGTGGTGGGTG
Source organism: Helianthus tuberosus (assembly GCA_030545235.1). NCBI lineage: Eukaryota > Viridiplantae > Streptophyta > Magnoliopsida > Asterales > Asteraceae > Helianthus > Helianthus tuberosus. The sequence continues at coordinate 10,201 of JARYGA010048136.1, read as the reverse complement.
GCAGCAGAGGTGGTGGTGGGTGGCGGCGGCGGTTGGTGGTGGCGGTGGTGGTGGCATCGACGATGGTGGTGGGCGGCGGCGGCGAGTGGCGTTGGTGGTTGGTCGCGGTTGTGGGTGATAACGGTGGCGAGTGGGTGGCGGCGGCGACGGTGGCTGTCGGGGTGAAGTGGTGGCGGGTGGCGGCGATGGTGTCGGTGGTGGGTGGTGGTGGGTTGTGGCGAAGGTGGTGGGTTGTGGCGAACGTGGTGGGTTATGGTGTTGATGAATGGTGCAAGAGGGGGTGGAATGAAAAAAAACATGGGGGATGGAAGGAATGATTTTGAGGGAATGGAATGACTTTTGGAATGGGTGATTCCATTCCATTGATTCCATTCCATTAACCAACCAAACACCCTTTTCTTCATTCCCTCGTAATTATCCATTCCATTCCACCTCTCATTCCTTCATACCAAACACTACCTTAAAGAATTTTGAAACTATAGTCTTTAACTAATAAGTTGAATTAATGTTTGTACTTGAATACGTCTGTTTGTAAGGGTGTTAACGGTGCGGCTTTGACGGTTTTATTTCAAACTGTGAACCAAACCGTTAGTAACGGTTTTTAATTATCGAAAATTGAAACTGAACCGGTGGAAATTAAAACCGAACCAAACCGAATGATTTGGTTCCGGTTTGGTTTAACGGTTTAAGCTTTATTGAGCCTGTATATTAAATACACAAAATTAAAAAAAGTTCAAAAATGTATATACATCTTTTCATATCATTCAACTCATCTTCGTTGATTCAAGCATTTCAATTTATTTTACTACACTTATGAGTAATGATGAACAAAGACCAATGGTTGCTACAAAATTAACGTTATAGAATAGTTAGATGAGTTATAGTAATAAAATAAAAGAAAGTTAACAAAAATAAATGACTCAGCCAAATGCGATTCAAGAATGAATTCTTTATCGACATGATGAGGCGCTTAACTGAAGATGTGATCTTCAACCTCTCTAGGATTTCTTTCGCACACAACACATGTGATTGTAGGTCCACCCGGAGGATCGAGTAACCTCTATTCCCTGTCTTCCGACAAACCCGAAAGTGCGGAATCCAAACGGGTAAGTTAAACCAAGTTACGAACACGTAAGACACAATATTCAACGATTAAAACTCAATGTATTAATGCTAGAAAACGGTTACAATGCGGTGTTTACAAATGGTCTCTGTAAACTCTCAGTGTGTGTGTTACAATGTGTTCGCTCAGTGAAATCTATTCAGACTTCTCTCAGTTGTTTCTGTTCTGTGTCTGTGTTTATATAGTACACATGTCGACGAAATCAGATGTCTTCGACGAAATCCATTTATCACGACGAAATCACATTTGTTTTGACGAAATCAAAGTGATTTCGTCACTTTGAGAGGCCTGGGCTTGGTCTTCGTCCAAATGATGTAGCAGCCCAAAACATATTCAAAGTCCATTACAAGTCTTCGGCACAACATGCAAAGAAACGGCCCAGACAAGTTTCTGATATAAGCTTTCACCAATTTCAACAACCATGACATCATCATGACATCACAATGATGATGTCATGGTGATGTGTCACGGGACTTGGTTGCGGCGCTCCGTGCTTCACGTGTCGAACTCTGGGGCGCACGACAGAGGAATCTCTTGACGTCGGGCTTGAGCCGGACCTAACCGAGTCGACCCGAACCGAATCGAACCGAGTCGAGTCGAGTCGCGTCCACATAAAGTGTACCAACAAACTCCCCCTTGGACGCTACTCGTGATGGTTCGTCTTCCGTGTCTTTCATGTCGGAGGATCTTCAAAGGTCTTCACGTGTCGCAAATAGGGAGTGTATCAACAAACTCCCCCTTGAATGTTGCTCGTGAATCTTTTGAACTTCAATACTTTAGATCCTTGTGGTGTTGAAAATTGATTAACTGCAGCCCGATCATCTTGATCTTCTGATTGCATCAACGTCGTCTTCACTTTACGGCTTGTCATCTGACACGTTCTCTTCGCCTTTAGCTGATTCTGATGTCGCATCTGCACATACAAGAAAGCTAAACACGTAATGAGAACAACCGCTTGGAATTTAGACAAATTAAACAAACGACACATATGAGATCAAATCTCAATCAAACACCAACCGACAACAGTTTGAAAGTTTAGAAAATGATCAATTTTAATCCTTTAACTTTCGAAACTTGTTAACTTCGACAGTTTATGAAGGTGCAATTGTTTTCCGGCTTACAATCAGGATTTTGGGTAGGATAGACTCGAGTTCCAACATGGGTCAATCAAACATAAACTAGAATCAAAATCTTTTTGGCTTTTATAAAGTTTAAATTAAAACACACCTAAAATCTTTTTGGAATTTTTCATTTTTCAAATGTAAAGACGGAAAGCAATAAATAAATATATACAGAGATGTAGAAACTGAAAGCAGTAAACAAATATTTACAGACATTCTTTTTGCGAGTTTCGAGGGTAAGAGAATCATATCAGTGTACGGTCACGCCAAAACAACTCTTTTTGTTCAATTAGTTAACATTAAGATAAGCATCCTATAACAATTATCGGTATTGTTGTCCACATAAGCTCAACTTATCAGATGTAATCATGGCGAGGGGATACGTTAAGGTATGATTTATACTTACCGACCGGTGTTCATCCACACACGACACATTCCCGTATCAAGGTATGCACGAGAGTTCATCTTACCGGTGAGTATACCGCTTATCATCCGTTTGACCGTATAAAAGAATGTGAGAAACTCATTTATTTTGATTGAAAACAAGCCCTATGTGATAGAATCACTTATTGATGAGGAACTTGATTTTCAGATGCATGAGGGCACAGGAGCAAGTCCGTAAACAGGTCAGTACTTTCGTACAGCAAAGAGACGAACTTGACTCCCGCAAAGAATCTGTGATATATTATCACTTATTTAGAGGGACATGTGATTGTTGATCACTTATTGAGGTCGTATGCAATATGTACACGTATGTATAGTATCATGGAAGATCTAGACTTCGTCTCCGTTATCTTTCGGTAAAAGATACAACCATGATACCCAGATGATAAACAGCATAAAGACTGAATATCTCAGAACCTCGGCAATCTCTCAAACGAAATTTCGGTACTAAGACCATATGCCAATGTGCGGTTCCCACCTGGTCTTCAGTCGATTTAAGATTTATATCACCCTGCACACTTTAAAATGATTGTGAGCCTACCGATACATCTTATATAGAGTTGCTTATCGTTTCTTATTTTGCATTTCAGTTCGAAAAGGTTTCGACAGACCACTGACTTACTATCATTTTCTCTTTTTCTCGCTAGGAAACTCATTTTTGTTTTGCTATTGTTTTTGGGTTTTGAAATTTTTCGATGTTTTTGAATTTTCAAATTTTGGATTTACTCCCCCTAAAATCAACAAACTAAGATAAATTTAAAAGACACAAAGATATTTACAAAAACGATTTCCCGATGTTGGTTAACTCATGTTTTACCTCAATGCCGTTTACCAAAATTAATTTTAATCAGAATTGATTTATCGAATTTTGGAAAAATCAGTTGGCACGTCGGTAAGCGGTGCGGACCATGACAACATTGACGAGTTTCATAGTGAAACAATCACGTGTGAGGTGATATTCGAGTTCAATTTGTCAGGCGAAAGAGTGTTACGAGAGGATAACAATTTATAAAGCAGCTAAAATATCGACAAGTATAGGAGAGATTAGAAATTTAAAACCGTATCCTGCAACTGCTTCTTGCATTGCAAGGAATCTGAGCGCTCTCCCAAACTGGATATCCACCCGGTGTGGATTTCAAAGTCGATTTTGTAGCTACTGAGAAATCTCTTGACAGCAACAAGATCATAAACCTCTGGGTCCGGCTGGTCTTCCACATAGCACCAGCGAAGGTCTTTGTCTTTCTCTTTCAGAAGTAATGTGCGGTTGTTCAATCCAAGCCAAGGCATCCGCACACCCGGTTGGTTTGTTCAACAAACACATTTTCTTCAATCACACCGCGAAGAAATATACACTGCACGGTCATTTTGTAGATTTTGAACTTCAGACGTGCTGCAGGTGCGTACATTTTGATTGAATCTATCCTGGGGACCCGATTAAATCCTTAAACAATCAAACTTTGGAATGATTTTCAATTTTTCGAAGCTTTCAATCTCTTTCGACAGACAATTATGTCTTCTTTTCTTTCTCTCTCCATCAACGGCAACAATTTCTTTTATCGCCGTTCTTGTGCATGAACATTCCACTATCAATAATCCTATGACTATCAAAAGTTCCTCCTGGAACATCCTGCACACTCACTCAGAGATTAGTTGGAGAGGGGGACCCAAGCCTTTATAGACTTAGGTTGCCCCTGAGAATCAAGAAATGTAATTTCAATCTCTTGATGATTTGGAAATTTCACGCCTCCCCCTGAACCTTCACCTGTTTTTGGTTTCCAAGCTTGTTTCCATTTACCAGATTGTGTATTAATTACAATTTCTGGTTTTAACGGTTGTTGTGAACTTGGTTTCCTTTTAACATTTTCCGGTTTTAAAGCCTTTTCGATCACCTTCATATTTTGACGTCGTTGTTTTGTTTCCTGTTCTTTAACAGTGCGTTTGTCAGCGTTTGGTGACACAGGACGACGTTGTTGGTGACCTTGTTCAGAAGGGGCTCTTTCCACAAAATTTGGTTTGGGCGAGTTTGTGCAGTCTTTAATGATGTGCCCAAACTTCCCACACTTGAAACAAGTTCTCCTTTCAACAAACTTAGGAGAATCTGTTCGACGACCTGACGTTGAAGTTGTAGACCCAGAGGTACTAGCTTCACACCCATTTGTGCGTTGAGTGTAATTGTTATCACTATTACGTTTCAAAATGTTGACTTTTTGAACAAAATCGGTATTTGTCTTATTTTCAAAAGTCTCCACTTTATCAGTACCTTTGGAGGCCACAAACTTTACGTCTTTGTTTTTCTTCTTGAAACGAGCTCCTTTTGTTTCAGCCTTTGGTTGTGAACCTTTAGAATTTTGAGCTCGCTGCTGTTGCTGTTTACCCTTAAAAGCGATAGGTTGTTGCTTCGTTGGTGATTTTTTATTTCCAAATTTTCTTCTAACTTCAGCTTTTTGAATCGGATCACACTGAGTTACTGAAACTCTCGGGATCCCCTTTTCCAAAAACTTACTGGTAGTATCTTCAAATACTTTATCAATCAAAGATTGATTGACATTTTTAATTGGAAAAACTATGTTTGAATAAATTTTGTCATCACCGACTAAAGTGTACAACACGTTATCACTTTTAACAGTAGACACTGTTTTAGTGATAGGATATATCTCTTGTTTAGCGTCAGTTGATTGCACAACAGGAGTAGGAGGATCACACAGAATGTGATTCTCAAAAGGCACTTCTACTCCTTTGTTCTTCTCAAGAGATTTATCCTCATCACTCACATCTGGTTCACCATCGGACGAATCATAGTCCTCAACTGTGGGAGGACTTTGATTTGAAGCACATGATGACTTTTCTTTCCGATCAGATGAGCCCTCCGATGAATTGTCCGTTTTGAACCCTAATCCAGTTGTAACTTCCCCATAATCAAGAGGTAAAGTTGGCTCAAAACGTGGCATTTCTTCCTCATCCGGCATGCAAGTATAATTTTGTCTCAAAGGGGGCGGACATTTCTTATACCCAACACCACTCATATTTCCCTTCAGTTGTTGAACGTCAATAATGTGATCGAGCACAAATCGGGAGTTAGAATAACTCTCCAACTTTTGCTTGATTGCATCATGCTCGCATTTGGCATTGGCTAGCTCCTTTTTGGTTTCCTCAACGATGTTAATGTAATCGTTAATACTAACTTGTTTATGATAAACAGTTTTGGTGACTTCGGAAACACTTTTCTTTAAGGTTTCAATTACAGATTTAAAATCCTTTTCGTTTCTAACTAGAGCCATATTTGCCTCTTTGCACTTTGACAGTTCAATAACCAAACTCTGATTGTGACTATGAACCGTTTCAGATTCACGTTTCAATTCAGCACATTTATGTTTCATATCAGCACAATCACTACATATGCTAGGAGTTTCAGATTTTACCTGACTTGTAGAAGCTGTGACATTAGCCATGAAGGCAGTCTGAGAAGAGAAAGATCCATCTTCAGTGAGAATCTTCTCCATTTCTTTTGATGAAACATCAGCTTTCTTGATTAAGTCAGATTTTTGACATTTTAACTCCTCAGCATCATTCAACAAACTATCACCTTCAGAATCAGTTCTTTCATTCAAATTCGATTCTTCATCCGAACTGCCACTGTATCCCAAACTATCATCTTTTCCTGAGGATTCACCATCATTGACATTCTTGACAATTTCAGCATGAAATGCAGTTCCTCCTTGATCTCCACCTCCAAATTTTACAGACCAACAGTCATCGGCTTTATTTGAGTTGGACGTGGATGTACTTGTTTGATTTATGAAAGGATTTTGGTTGCCTTGTTGAGGTTGAGCTTGAGATGGTTTAGGAATATAGGCACTCGGATCGAAGACCGGAGGTGGAGCTGATTGTGGAAACGGAAAAGAGTTTGTATTTGATACAAACGCCGTTTGTAACTTTGGTTGCTGAGCTGAACTGGAACTAGCTAACGGGATAAAACCTCCTCCATAATACATTTGTTTGATGTATGTATGTGAAAAACTGATCACACTCTTGAAAACAGACTGTTATCACACTTTTGCAAGCCTTCTGTTAAAATTGATAAGTTTTGATGAAACTCTTTTTGATGAAACCGTGATATTTAGAAGCGCGATTCAAAACAACTTGACGAACACCCGACCCTACTCCGCGAATCCTAGCTTTTCACCCAAATTCTTAACCACAGCCCACAACAAAACTAATATTGTATTCTGGCCCAATTTGAACTTATAACAAATTTTGTTGATCTAAACTAATTTTCATGAGGCCCAAACCCAAATCAACTTAGAGTCCAAGAATTTGTGGCCCAAATAAATAAAGACCTAGCTGCCAATTACTCAATTGCTTCTGTTGTCTTTCTTTTCGATACACCACCAAACCAGTACCCACTCTCTCTTCCAGGGATACCCACTTCCAAAACACTCTCTCTCTCTTCGTTTTAATACCCAGTATCAACAATCCAAACCCCCAAAATTTCTTTCAAAACCTAATCTAACCCCAAATCATCAATCAGAGCTGCCGCCTCCCATCTTCAATTCTGCGATACCTTGATTCCATCTGTTGTTAACTGTATCAGACGAAGATGTATGGTGACGAAGTTAATATTGTTTGACGAAGATTGGAAGTTGACGAAATCGGTTTGTTTGTTTTTTTTTTAATAATCAAGATGTATGTTTGACGAAATCTAATGTTGATAAATAATGGTTGACGAAATCGATTGAACTTTGAAATCACAAAGTGATTTCGGTGACAAGTAATTTCAGTTCAGAACTGATTTCGGCCCAGATGTGATTTCGGTGAGTGGATAAAAGGGATTTCGTTGAGAGGATGAAAGGGATTTCGTTCAGATCTGTTTTCAGCCCAGAACTGATTTCGGCCAAATGTGATATTGTTGACCAGGAGTATTTTCGTTGACTGATGAGGGTGATTTCGTTGAACAATAATGACCAGACAACTTGCAAACAAGTTGCAAATATCAAAACCAATAATTCTTATCCTTATCCTTATCCTTATCCTGACATAAAGACTTCTTTTTCAACCTACACGTTACTTTCTCACCAAACAAAGCAACCCACTATATTTTGTCTGCCACAACTTTCAAACCACTATGAATTTTATATTCATAAACAAAATAACAACTTTAATTCAAACACAAGGCAGATAAAACATAGAATTTTTTTTTATGAAAAATATTATGAACACTTTGAAGACCACCAGGAACAGTGATGAAATCGATGGGTTTTCCGGTGCCGGAAAGTTTCCGAACAACAATTTTTGCACAAGAGTTTACACAAAACCAAATTTTAGCATGGATATATGAAATATAACAAGGTTTTGTAAAAACTAATAGCAAAACAAAGAGATTTTCAAGATTTTAACAACAGTTTTTCCAGAAAAAGTATGATCCTTACACTTAAAACACAAGAAAAACTCAAAAAAAAATCCTTAAAATCACAAGAAAACAACTTGGTTTTAACAAGGAATCGAGCCAAAGCTCTGATACCAATTGTAGGTCCACCCGGAGGATCGAGTAACCTCTATTCCCTGTTTTCCGACAAACCCGAAAGTGCGGAATCCAAACGGGTAAGTTAAACCAAGTTACGAACACGTAAGACACAATATTCAACGATTAACACTCAATGTATTAATGCTAGAAAACGGTTACAATGCGGTGTTTACAAATGGTCTATATAAACTCTCAGTGTGTGTGTTACAATGTGTTCGCTTAGTGAAATCTATTCAGACTTCTCTCTCAGTTGTTTCTGTTCTGTGTCTGTGTTTATATAGTACACATGTCGACGAAATCAGATGTCTTCGACGAAATCCATTTATCACGGCGAAATCACATTTGTTTTGACGAAATCAAAGTGATTTCGTCACTTTGAGATGCCTGGGCTTGGTCTTCGTCCAAATGATGTAGCAGCCCAAAACATATTCAAAGTCCATTACAAGTCTTCGGCCCAACATGCAAAGAAACGGACCAGACAAGTTTCTGATATAAGCTTTCACCAATTTCAACAACCATGACATCATCATGACATCACAATGATGATGTCATGGTGATGTGTCACGGGACTTGGTTGCGGCGCTCCGTGCTTCACGTGTCGAACTCTGGGGCGCACGACGGAGGAATGTCGTGACGTCGGGCTTGAGCCGGACCTAACTGAGTCGACCCGAACCGAATCGAACCGAGTCGAGTCCACATAAAGTGTACCAACAGTGATCGCGTTCACATTTAAAAAGGCGCATCGGTTACGTTTTTTAGCCTCCGACTCCTTATAAAAGTACCTTAAAACAAGAATAAAATATGTGATAAACTTAATAAATTCAGTTATATCTATTCAATATTATAGTGATAACAACTTACGATGTAAACCAAAACACAATGGTGATATCAACCCATTCTTTGACAAATAATCCTAATATTGATTCAGCGTCAATATAGGTACCACTCTTGCTACGAAACATATCTCAGAAATTGAAAATGGAAGCGTAGTAGCCCAGTGGTTCCCTATATATCCACCTAGTTGACCAACCATCTTCTTATGCTATTCGGGTCTTAGTGTCACGACCCCCAACCCACCCTGGATGGAATCGGGAGTCGCGAACAGCCCAGTGGTACCGGTGATTAATTTTAAAAACGTTGCAGCGGAAATTTCATCAGGACCGTGAGTTAGGAAAAATATGAGAGTTTAGAAACACCGGATTTTTATTTATTAAATAGATGGGATAAACCCATGTTTTACAATGGTAGCTTTAATAAAGATAAATTTTATTACATAAAACAATATTTCTTAATTTGATTTAATTAATAAAATAAGCCACTTCTTGATGCCTTTCAGTGCCGTATCCATTTCTTACTCCAATCTACTGTAATTACCTGAAACGCGTTTTAAAAAGGTTTTGTCAGCGGGAAATACTGAGTGAATCATTCTTTTTATTAAAACGACTCATTTGTTATAATTCACAGTATTAAGAGCGATTACAATGTTTCTGATATCAAACCAACTACCCACGGTATTTGTCACTCGACCGAATCTGTGACTATGGTCATATCCCCCAATTGGCTGCCCCAATGGTGACGATTATCAAGTAATGTATACAAAACCCCACATACCGGCTGTAACTTGGTGATTACAAAGACTTAATCCCCGTAATTATAACTTTGAAAATAAACATGCTTTTGTAAATAGATTTCATAAAAAGAGAGAATGACTCACAAATAATCATGCAGATTCATACGGACAGAATTTAGTCTACAGATAAGCCTTGATATATTGCAGATTTATACAGGCAGGGCTTAGCCTATTGATTTTGCCTTGTAACCTAGTGCATACGAATTAGGTAGGTAACTTAATACAATAATTACCATAACTCACGAGATCAAATTCTCACAATGAACGACAAAGTGCAATACTTCATCCATCGAATTAACGATGATCCGTCAAATTAATGACGAACGACAAAGTATAATACTTCATCCATCGAATTAACGATG
>JARYGA010048135.1:0-41579 GCA_030545235.1 Helianthus tuberosus | reverse complement strand
AAAGATGCCAAGATTCGAAGCACACCTTTGGGAAGTCACTTTAAGCTTTCTAAAGTTTAGTCACCCGGATCAGATGAAGACAAAGCAGAAATGGCTAAAGTTCCGTATGCATCGGCAGTTGGTAGCCTCATGTATGCAATGGTATGCACGAGACCAGATATAGCTCATGCAATGGGAGTTGTTAGTCGGTTTATGTCCAATCCAGGGAGAGAACATTGGGAAGCAGTTAAATGGCTGCTAAGATATTTGAAGGGGACTTCAAAAGTGACATTACAGTTTAAGGGGAAAGATGTTATTCTGAAGGTTTTTGCGGATGCTGACCTTGGTGGTTGTAAAGAATCTTACAAAAGCACCACCGGATATGTCTTTACAGTGGGAGGCACTGCAGTAAGCTAGATGTCAAGACTGCAAAAAAGTGTTGCCCTTTCAACCATAGAAGGAGAGTATATGGCAGTTGCTGAAGCAAGCAAAGAGCTTATATGGTTGAAGAATTTTCTCAAAGAGCTCAGCAAGGAACAAGTTGATTGTGAACTATTCTGTGACAATCAAAGTGCAATACACCTTGCAAAGAATCTTGTCTTCCTTTCGAAAACAAAGCACATACAGCTGAGATATCACTTCATCAGAGAGCAAGTTAGTGAAGGCACTCTGAAGTTGAAGAAGATCAAAAGAAGTGAAAATCCATCTGATATGTTGACTAAGGATGTCACCTTAGAGAAGTTGAAGCTTTCCGTAGCTTCAACTGGTCTTCAGGATAATTGAAGAGAAGGCCGGGTAACTAGGAATGTGCTAAGATCAACAGTTTTTTTTACAGAAACACTGATGCACAGTTGAAGCACAGGTGAAGATTATTCCGTAGCTTCAAGTGGGAGATTGTTAAGTGTGAAGCCACTTGACAAGTTGAGGTCAGAAAGCAGGATAAGAGGATAATGAAGGAGGGTTATCCAATCTTCCCTGTGATCCAGTTTTCACGGATCCTGTCTTTCTCTTTCCTCTATCATTCAATCTTATATATATGATTGTATTGTATCTGTAATTTTTGTACCATGCTTAATACAAATACTCCTAGTTACCGAGAGTGGATGTAGGTCAGAACCAGACCGAACCACTGTAAATCTTTGTGTTCTTAATTGTGTGTGTGAGTGAGTTCTGTGTTGATTGTGTTCGTGTAACCCGTTCGATCCCCAACATTGTTTTCTTTGGGCCCTTATGTTGACTGTTGCTTTGGGCCAATTTGTTTCAGTAGTGCTAAAATCATTAGATTTCTATATTTTTTGGTGTTAATATCATAACTTTCTATGCAGATTGCCACATGTAATTTAGTTAAAGTTAACTTAATCCTCATTATAGATATAACAACAATTTGATTGATTATTCTCTAAGCATCTCTTTTTAGTGTTTATCTGAGCATACATTTGTAAGTTAATTGTAAAATTTCTAACTTATTATTAACAAAGTTTAAATCAGTCCTTTGCCAGTCATTTTTATCTATGTATATTTTCATCTAATTACTGTTTTCACTATAGCCAAAGTTGACACTAACTATTTGAGGGCCCAAATTTTTATCTTGCATAGGGTTAAATATGTTTTTGTGATTTTCGGAGACGGTCATACATATATATATACATATATATATACATATATATATATATACAGGGAGAAGATCATGCGAGAACCACCTCTTATTGTGAGAACCGCGAGAACCAATGTGAACACACCAAAAATGCCTAAAAATAGCTAAAAATCACACAAAAATTTTTTTTTTGATTTTTTTAATATTTTTTAGGTTAAAATCGCTACTTTTCGAACCCAAAAAAAAAAAAAAAAATTTTTTTAATTTTTTTTTTTGCTTCGAAAAGTAGCGATTTTAACCTAAAAAATATTAAAAAAATCAAAAAAAAAATTTGGATTTTTTTTGGATTTTTTTAGATTTTTTTTAGATTTTTTTAGGTTTTTTGGGGGTTTAGTTTTTAGCATTTTAGCTTGGGGGTGGGGGGGGGGTTTAGGTTTTTTTGGGGGGGGGGGGGGTGGGGGGTTTAGGTTTGGGGGGGGGGGGTGGGGTTAGGTTTTTTTAGCTATTTTAGGTTGTGTTCACATTGGTTCTCAAGGTTCTCACAATAAGGGTGGTTCTCGCATGAGCCCCTCCCTATATATATATATATAGAGAGAGAGAGAGAGAGTAGGGATCCTGCGGAAAGTGTGTTTTTCCTAGAAAGTCTAGGAAGTGATCTGGGCCATCCAATGGGTGTGTTCAATGGTTAAGATGAAGTCAATGTCAATCTTGTAATTTTTTAGTTTATTTAATTCATTGTTTTAAAAAAAAATAGGGGCAATTTTGTCAATATATCGTGTTTTAAATCAATTAGATAACCGTCAGTCAAACTCAGTCCCTAATTTCACGCTATTTTCCCTCTCTCTCTCTCCAAACCCATCTTCGAAACCCCAATCCCTACAAAAAATAACTACAATCATGGAAGAAGATAACTTTAGAATGGATGGAGAGCACCAGATAAAATTAAAACACTTCTCCATCTCCACCATCTCCGAGTTCATCATCACCATTCAAATACTGTTCGTATCATCTCCGTTTTCTTGACGATGTGTTTTAACAGCAAGCAAATTAATACAGTTGTGTTTTAGCAGGAAGAAGATTTATACAGTTGTGTTTTAGCATTCAGATTCATACAGTGGTGTTTTAACAGCAAGCAGATTCATACTGTTGTGTTTTAGCATTCAGATTCATACAGTTGTGTTTTAACAGCAAGCAGATTCATATAGTTGTGTTTTAACAGCAAGCAGATTCATACAGTTGTGTTTTAACAGCAAGCAGATTCATACAGTTATGTTTTAGTATTCAAATTCATACAGTTGTGTTTTAACAGCAAGCAGATTCATACAGTTGTGTTTTAGCATTCAGATTCATATAGTTGTGTTTTAACAGCAAGCAGATTCATGCAGTTGTGTTTTAACAACAAGCAGATTCATACAGTTGTGTTTTAGCATTCAGATTCACACAGTTGTGTTTTAACAGCAAGCAGATTCATACAGTTGTGTTTTAACAGCAAGCAGATTCATACAGTTGTGTTTTAGCATTCAGATTCATACAGTTGTGTTTTAACAGCAAGCAGATTCATACAGTTGTGTTTTAGCATTCAGATTCATACAGTTGTGTTTTAACAGCAAGCAGATTCATACTGTTATGTTTTAACAACAAGCAGATTCATATAGTTGTGTTTTAGCATTCAGATTCATACAGTTGTGTTTTAACAGCAAGCAGATTCATACAGTTGTGTTTTAGCATTCAGATTTATACAGTTGTGTTTTAACAGTAAGCAGATTCATACGCTGTGTTTTACCATCCATGCTGGTAATGCTGGAGGATTTTTTGACGCTATGTTTTAACAGCAAGCATATTACAAAACAGTAATCTTCCAATTACAAAACCACCTTTATATTATGGGATCTATAAAAAAATTGACTTTAGCCCTGTAAACTGTTAAAACACAGCACCAAGAACATGCTGATAATTTCCAGTAATCTTCTGAACAATGGAATGTGCGATTGGTTTAGATTTCGAAAACAATTTATTCAGAAAATCATGGAGAAAAACGATTACAATTATGGACATGGATAGTTAGTTAATGAAGAAGATAAATTCCAAAAATAAAAATAGAATGTGAAAGTACACAATTGCCCTTCTAGTTAAAAATCTTCAATGTCACATGTCGCATTCTGATTGCTTCCTAGACTTTCTAGGAAAAACCCACTTTCCACCCAACTCCTACTCTATATATATAGAGAGAGAGATGGGGGGGGGGGTCCTTTTGTACGGTACTTGAGCTTTTGATGCATTTTGATTTGTACTGGTTAGTTGTTTTAGGCCTATGGTTTTGCTTTCATTATTTTGCATTTGTTATTTTTCATTCCATCTGTTTTTCCATTTTTATTTTTAAATTTGTAAATCAAATTTTCAAAACTCGGATTTTTGATATGGCATTAAATGGTTAAAATATACAAATGGTTATTTTTTTCAGCACACTTTCATATGGGTTTGTTATTTTTTTTTTTTTGGTGTTTTAATAAATTGTGAACATGCATTAAAGTAAGCCTTTTATGATGCATATGGTACCGGACAGAGATTCCAGCAAGACGTTTCAAGGACCGAGTTAGGGGTGGAGTAAATCAGAGTCATTGATATATTTAAGATTATTCATGTCGATGCAATCTCAAGAACTAGAAAAAAGATTAATAGATATATTAGCACTCGGTTTGGCCTCGGCTTCTTTCGGGTTTAATTGGTGTTTTGTTATGTTTACCTACGGGTTTTGTTAGTTTTTACGTTGCGGTTTCGTAGGTTTACTTGGTGTTTTGTTATGTGTACATGCGGGTTTTGTTGTTTTATAAAAAAATGGGTGGTTATGGACCCAAAAACACTTTGTTTTGTTATATTTACATTGTGGTTTTATAGGTTCGGTCGGATTTTTTATGTCGGGGTTTTTTTTTTTGTAAAATGAGTCGTATATTGTGTTTTTAGTCGGGTTATTTATTTGTTTTGTCGGGTTTTTTAGGTTGCACGTCGGCTTTGGGGTCGAAAATGACTATGATCAAGAAAAGGAAGAAAAGTTGGATTATGTTTTGTCTTGTTTCAATAGTGTCATATACCTTTTCCGGACAAAGATGACGAAGATCAAGATCAAGGATCGCAGACATTTTGTTTGATGCATGTAAATGTAACTTTTTTAGCAGATGGGTATTCTACGTCTGGCTGACATCCCTTGTTTTTCTGTTCAGGTTTTTTTTTTATATTTTTGTAGATTTAGTTTTTTTTAGTGGTGGAATAGATCCTTCAAATCCGAATAACAATCAAACTTTTTCTCAACCAGTGGGTTTTTTGTTAAACGAGTCGTATATTGTTTTTTAAGTCACGTTATTGGTTTGTTATGTCGTGTTATTTTTGTTATTCTACACTTAATTGTGTCGAGTTTGTAGTTGGGTTTTTTTGTGTAATTGTGTCGACTTAGTCATGTTTGTTATGTCGGGTTTTTTAGACATGTTTTTATAGGTTTTTTGGTTAAGTTGTGTATTGTTTTTTAGTCGCGTTATTGGTTTGTTATGTCGGGTTTTTGGTCGTTTTTTTTTTGTTAAACGAGTCGTATATTGTCTTTTAGTCGCGTTATTAGTTTGTTAGGTCAGGTTATTTTGTTAAACGAGTCGTATATTGTTTTTTGAGTAAATTACAAGTTTTGTCCTTTATGTTTGTCCCAAATTTCAGGCGTTGTCCTTTATCTTTAAAATTGATGAGTTTTGTCCTTTATGTTTGAAAATGTTGCATGTTACGTCCTTTATGGCAAACTCAGTTATATTTTTCAGTTAAATGAAGTCAAGTGCAGGGCACATGAGGGTAGAAATGTAATTGCACCTGCCACTTGTCTTTCCCCTTTAATTATAACCACATCTGCCCCCATTCCTTTCACCTGCTTCACATTGATCATCCCTCGTCTTTCATTTCTAGGGTTTTAGACACTGAAAAACGACGATAAGGATTCCGATGTCGCAGGATGAAGAAGGCTGGTATGTCAGGGATAATCTTGACACTGAAAGTGTCGTTCAACTGTATGGTAAGTTACAAACTCCATTCATAACCTTAGCTTCGATTTTGGGATAAAATGTTGTGGTTTTTGTTGATCATCAGTTGATTAATAACATAAATGTTGAAAATTTGCAGATGGTTTTCCCAATTTCTTTAGCATTTGATTTCATCATGGTGGTAGGCTAACATCACCTCATGGACGCACATATGTAGGTGGCAAGATCAGTTATGTTGACTTGATAGATATTGATAAGTTTTCCATACATGAAGTCGATCTTATGCTTGATCAGTTAGGGTATAATAGCTTGAACCCAATGTATTACCAGTTTTTAAATCCTGAAAAAACCCTAGATGATGGTCTTGAACACCTAAGCAGTGATCAAGACTGTCTGAGCTTGGATAGGTATGTTGAAATGCATAAGATTATCAATGTATATACCACTCATGGCTTGAAAAACATGAAGGAATTGTTTAGCTCACCTAGTAAACCTCCTAAACCTAGCATCACCATTGAAGAGATAGATGAAATTGGACCATATGCCATAGTTCCTATGAAGGAAAATGCAAATGTTGGACATAATATTGGCTATGGGGAATCCAACAATAAGGTGCCAGTTAGTCCAGCATGGGTTGAGATTGAAGTGAATGTTAATGAGGATAGGGATGTTAGTGAGGATAGGGATGTTACTGGTGATAGGGATTTTAGTGAGGATAGGGATGTTACTGAGGATAGGAGTGATAATGGTAGTGAAGGTAGGAGTGATAATGATAGTGATTACATAATGGATGAAGTGAATAATATGAGTGATCATGAAGTGGACATGATTGACTATAGGGCTAATGTTGATATGGAAGTTGAGGACAATATTAATGAACATATGAATGTTGATGAAGACATGGAAGGGGATTTATTAGATAATGACAAGTTTAACAGTGGTTCTGAATCTGATGATAATCATACAGGCACCAGGAAATATTTTCCGCACAAAATAAGAAGATCAAATGAGAATTTGGTAAACTTTTACCTTGGGCAGGTGTTTGGCAGCAAGCAAGAAGCTAAAAAGCTGATAAAAAAACATGCTGTTGAAACTAAAAGGATTATAAAGATTATCAAAGATGATCACAACAGGGTTAGGGCAGTCTGTCAAGGCTCAAAACCAGACTTTGAGATAGATGACAATGGGGTGCATGTCAGCCAAGCAAAAGGTAAAGAAAAAAGTGTTGAGATGGAAAAAAGTGAAGACAAGGGGGAAAAAGGTAAGAAAAAAAGGGGGAAGGGGGTTTCTGTTGAAAAAAATCAAGACACAGGGACCAATCAGCAAAAAGGTAAAACAAATGTGGGTGGTAGGGGGAATAGGACAAATCCCCATCAATATCAATGTCCTTGGGTCTTGTTGATTTCAAAAGAAAAAAATGCAGAATCCTGGGTGGTCAAAACCCTAATTACTGACCACACATGTATTACAACCCGGAAGCATTATGCATGTACTTCAAAGTTCCTGTCACAAGAGATGCTAGAGCAGATTGAAGAGAACCCAGAAATACCTGTTAAGGATGTACAAGAATAGTGTCAAAGGAGGTTTTCAGTTGGAATTTCAAGAATGAAGGCATATAGGGCTAAGTGCATAGCCAAGAAGCATGTAGAAGGAGACTATGCTCAACAGTATACACTGTTGAGGGATTATGCTAATGAATTCATCCAACAAAATCCAGGTACTACTGTTAAGATCGAGGTTGATGCTAATCCAGATCCTGGGAATAATACCAGATAGTTTAGAAGGATATATGTGTGTTTGGCTGCATTAAAGCAGGGGTTCAAAGCAATTGGAAGGGATTTCTTAGGTCTAGATAGGGCATTCATGAAAGGACCATTCCCAGGGCAACTGTTAAGTGCAGTGGGTATGACTGCAACAATAGGATCTACCCTGTTGCTTATGCAATTGTGGAATCTGAAAACAAAGAGTCATGGACTTGGTTCTTAGAGATTTTAAGTGATGATCTTGGTTTAGGCAGTAACTCAAATTTCACTTTCATAAGTGATAGACAAAAGGTATTATCTTTTACTTTCTTAACTAATTCAATATCTAGGTTTATTCTTGCATCTAATTGTAATATATTGTGCAGGGGATACTTCCTCCAATCTCAAAATTGTTTCCTTGTGCTGAGCATCGATACTGTCTTCGCCACATACATGAAAACATGAAAGTTAGTTTCAAAGGAGATCTTTACAAGGATAAGCTTTGGAACTGTGCTTCTGCAACAACTTTCCAAGAATTTACACTTGCTATGGATGACTTGAAGGCTTTCAACAAGAAAGCTCACTTATGGTTGTCAAAGATTCCTCCTTTACATTGGTCAAGGTCTTATTTTTCAGGTATTTTTTTGTTTTTTTCAAGCTCACTTATGTATTCATTTGTTCACTTATGTATTCATTTGTTCCTACTTTTGGCACAGGGAGGGTTGTTTCTGATATAGTGCTTAATAACATGTGTGAGGTTTTCAATGGAAAGATAGTAGAAGGCAGGGACAAGCCTACCATATCAGCCCTTGAATACATAAAGGAGTATCTAATGAGGAGAATAGTAACTGTGTTGAATGTAATGCAGAGAAGTGAAGGCTTGCTTATACCCAAGGCAACAGAAGTTTTTGAAGGGATCAAAAGAGATGTAACCGTGCCCAGGATTAAATAAGCTCAAATGAATAAAAGAAGCAAAAATGCAGCTAAATCTAACACAAATACAAGAAAAGGAATAAACGTGGCATGCCCGACCCCTCGACAGCATCTTCCCAAGCAAAAACAAGATATCAAAAGGCTGAACACACCCCGTGCCCAGCGGACAGGGGGCGTGCCCAAGTGTCTGCAGAAAAGACAAAGTTGTAGAAGCTTCTATTTCCCAACACAGGGGCGTGCCCAGCTCCACACGGCCGTAGTCAACGCTAAGATTCACAGAATCCAAGCAAATCTTGATAGTACAGATACACTTCTGCACACGGGGCCGTGCCTAGCGGACACGGGGGCGTGGTCAACTAATACAGACAAACTGCATTAAATGAAGAAAGAGAAAGTGGATGGACACGGGGCCATGCCCAATGGACACGGGGCCGTGTCCGGGATTCTGTGCAGGCTATAAATAGGGGTGCTTGGTTCATTTCAAAGGCATCCCTTGACAAACCACATCTCTCCCACTTCACCCACACTCCACCACCATCACAACACCCACATCCACCACCATCATCCATCATCCATCATAGAGTGTGTGTAGTAGTCTCGGGATCCGAGATTGATAGTAAGAGTTCTTGACAATCAAAGGCCATGTTTGCCTAAGTCTCTTACATCACTTGGTGAAGACAAGCATTTAGTGTAATACTTTTGTTTTTTAATCTTTTCGCACTTTTTATTTGGTTTTGTATTAATGACTTTAATAACTAGTTTCTTATGTTGAAGGTGAAACTTCCTTATCATTTGTCCGTGGTGTCTTGGCTTTATTTTACTGTCTATATAAAATAAAAGATTTACACTATTCATATCTCCACGGTCTATATGGAGATATGTTGGCTACCTGGTCGGGGGTTAAGGGAATGGTTTGGTAAGGTTCTTGCCTTGTTCAGCGTATAGATCCTGCAAGGACCTCGGTCAAGCTTACTAGGACCTCCTTCAATACCCACTGGTATTGAATGGCGGGGGTGCGAATGGTTTGATCCCCTCATATGTAAACTACTATTAATACTTTAACCCGACTATTTGGGATTGTATCCCTGCTTACTCAAATCACTTAGTCGAGGGTAACATCACCTTCAAAAGAGGGGCCTACCACATTACGCATTAATAACTTAATTAATTATCTTTCAATATTCCAACCCTTAGGATTGTATCCTTGCTGACTCAAACTACTGGGTTGAGGGTAACGTCACCTTCAAAAGAGGGGCCTACTATTATAACTAAGATAATCTCTTAAAAAGTGCGGAAAACATCAAAGGTTACACTAAAGGCGAGTCGGATCCAAGTGATTCATCTTGTCTATCTGTTTTATTTTTATTTTCAGCATTTTTAGTTTTTTTTTATTTTCTTGTTTAAAACCTTTTTTCTAAATTGTTGATTTGATTAGACGTTGAGGATAAACCGGTACTAAAAGCTCTTGTGTCCTTGGACGACCTCGGTATCTTACCAACGCTATACTACGCTCACGATGGGTGCACTTGCCCATATGTGTGTTTAGTGTTAGTAAAATATCGTGTTTTATAAATTTAAAACTTGACTAAAGCGTTAAAAAGGGCTAAAAATATACATTAAAAACTATATAACACCGCACACATCAAGTTTTTGGGGCTGCTGCCGGGGACACAAGGATTTTAAGAAAGTTAGGAATCAACTGCCTAATCATTTTTCTTATTTTTAGGATTATTTTTTTAGATTTTCAGCTTCTGCAGAGCTCAGCACAGGCCATGCCCGCTGAACACGCCCCGTGCCCAATCTTTGGTACTGGCAATCCTGTTTTAAGTCAGACAGTAGCTGAACATGGGGCCGTGCCCACTGAACACGCCCCGTGCCCAAGCTTCAGATACTGTAAACAGAGCCGTAAGATCCCGACGGCTGGTAATTTTTTACGCAATCATGAGTGATACTGATAATCTTTACTTTCACTCCTCTTATGGTACGTGGTGTCAACTATGTGGCAGAAATCATGAAGATTTAAAATCTTATTTTTTAAATTATACTCCCCACTATATAGACCCATTGTTTTCCTGTAGCCTTAAGAGGGGTGAAAGTAAAAATAATCCCTATCTCTCCCTCGAATACTCTCAATCATCCCTTCCAGATGAAATGCTTCTTGAAGAATTCTTTCAGCTAGAAGAACTAATTCTTCGATGGATAAAAGAACTTGATATGGATATGACTAATTCATCTCAAGACAACATCCAAGGAGAATTATTGAGATTACATTCGGATACAAAAAAACATCGTCGCTCCCGAAATCACCTCTAACTCTTGCGAAGACTTGAGCGATAGTCGTCCCTGTGTCGATTGTGCTGTGAAGGACTCCCCATCGACTTCCGTCGATGCATACATAGACCTGAGCGATTCAACATACACCTTCTTTAACGAGAGCCCGGATAAGGGTTGGACTTGTTAACCTACATTTAGCATAGGAATCACCCTTTCCGATAACCTCTTGCGTTTAGGTATCTCAGGCACTTCGGTGTTGTTCCGTCCAGTAAGGAACCACCCGATCCGGATAAATTCCTTAAAATTAGACAAAACTTCATAAACAGCCTCTAGGCACGGGGCCGTATCCGAGTCAACACGCCCCCGTGTCCACCAAAAGATTCCATCCTGACTTTCGGTCATAATACGGACAAAAAGTGTCAGAATCTTGTCTGCACACGGGGACGTGTCCAGCCGACACGGGACCGTGTCCAGCCAACACGGGGCCGTGTCCAGCGTGCTGTCGTTTTCTATAAATGCAGCAAAGATTCCTGCACATTTGGACCATTCCAAAGACAGAGATTTTGTGGGATCGTCACACATACCATCCTAGGTATATTCTAAAGAAGGTTCTCAACAACCATGTTGTCTTTTCTACTTTTGTCCATTGCCTTCTTCTTCTTTTTTACCTCAAACACCTCCATTAGAGCTTGAAATCACCATGGTTTCAAGCTTTGTTGTGATGTTTGTTAGATTTTTATTCAAGGAATCTTGTTAAAAATTAGTTTTACAACACTGTTTTAAGTTATTTCTACTTAAAATTGCTTCAAAAGTCAGAAAAATAATTTAAAGCTCCAAGATTCCTTGTTCCAAAAATCTGCAGAAAGGTGAACACGGGGCCGTGCTCAGCGAGCACGGGGCCATGTTCGAGGTACTGTTTCACTAAAATGAATCCTTTTCGGTTTGTTTTCTTAGAATGTCGAGCATAAACAGTGGAACATCATCATCACACTCAAGAAACAACCGACAAGGGAGAAGGTCATCGGTAGAAGACTCTCTCGTCAACTATGTCTATGTCTTGAGAAAGGCCATAGATGAAATGATGGGGGTTGAGGAAGCTCTGGTCGCCCGTATCAATCATTTATCGGTGGGTGTAGAAGGGTGTCTTAGGGAGGTCAACCTTTTGCACCAAAGGTTGAATTTCCTCGCTTCTCCTCCTTTGGTACCAATCATTACACAAAGGGCATGGAATGTGGTACCAGAAGTTATCATACCGGCCGAGTGGTAGCCGTGCATGCAGACCCCCCTCGTAACATACTCCCTGGGGTCCCGGTCGCCGCCGCTCCTCCTCCACAAGATATTAAGGAAAATGAGCCCGCTTTCTTCCTCCCGAAAGAGATAGAGGAATGGCTCAACAACATCTAGTGGACACCTCTCGGTTCCGAGTTCTACAACGCCTTTCCTTCAATAAGGGTAGAACTCGTTAGGATGATTTCATGTATCACTTGACCTAACTATCGTAGGAATTTTTTTTCTATTTTTCTTTATTTTTCTAGGACTTTATGTAATCCTCTCTTTAATGAATGATGGTTTTAAAATTATTTGGTGTTTGGGTGATGTTGTAATGGGTAAAACACATTCGAAATGGTGAAGGATACTAAGGGAGACTTGGACCAACACCCCACGCACAAAATAGAGCCTCCCGAACATTTTTTCTTCATTATAGCAAGTTCAGCACGGGCCGTGCTCAGCCAACACGGCCCCGTGCTCAAGGGTCTGCATAAAAACGCCCAGTTCAGGTAACTGGACACGGGGCATGTTCGTTGAACACGCCCCCGTGCCCAGCCTTCTGTTACTTTTTGTTACTTTCTGTTACTGGCAATCTGAACACGGGGTCGTGCCCGGTCACCACTGCCCGTGTCCAGATGCCTAGTAACATAAATTTTTGCTTTTAACACACCTTTTACACATTCAATCAACCTAAAAACTTATTTTTGGGACACATTGAGAACAATGTGTAATTTAAGTGTGGGGGGATGCTAAAACCTTGAATTTTGCAAGTCCTAATTACAAGCCTTACACAAAACTCTATTGGAACCGCTAAACACCCCAGAATTTTCATTTTTTTTTGTCTTGGTTTAAATTGGAAATAACAAGTTCTAAAAAGGTTATATTTTTACAAATTTATAACCGATATCGACGTGATAAAAATAACAACCATAAGAAAATTATGAAATGGCATGACAAATCTAGTTAAAATTTGATTATATATACTTGATCACATTAAAAACCCATTCCTACAAAAAGTGAGTTTTGAGCCTTTATTGAGTATACAAATACACATCTTTAAACTAAATGCTCATTTTTCGTTTCTTGTGTGAATGGCCGCTTGGTTTCTTATGACTCTAGAACTTGCCATGACGATACATTCCCGGTCCTTACCAACTTAAACTCAAGTAAGTAAATGATGGAGGCATTAGGACTAATCCTTTTTATTTCAACACCATTATTTTTTTTTTTACCACCTACCCAAAATCCCCCTAGTTAACCCCTTTGAGCATAAACCTTTTCATTTCTAACCCCAAAATAAACACCCTTTACCCACCAAAACCCTTTTTCATTTAGAACCTTTTTTTTAGTAAAAAGCTCGGTTTTCTTGTGACATTCCTTATATATATAAAAAAAATATTTGATGATGAAGTCTAGCAATAAACAAACAAGTTCATCAAAAGAAACTTTGTTTGAAAAATGCTTCATTAGAATAAAGAGTCACAAAAACAAAATGATTTACAAAAACCGACGCTTTTTACGCCTTTCACCCTTTTCTACTAACCACTAACCCAAACCACCTACCTTTAACCCAAGCCTAACCCTTCCCCAAAGTCCCGTGAGGTATGTGAACTTGTATATAAATGGAATTTTAAAAAGGCAAGTTATGCCCAAATAAGTAATTTCTCTTATGAAACGTTCTATATAAATCATAACGAATAGGATTGTAATGTAACACCCCATGTTTCGAAAGTCAAAAGTCAAAGTCAAGATTGAAGTCAAAGGGAGACAAGATTGCTGATTGTGATCTGTCACTCCTTGCTCAATTCCTGTTTTGATTTCTTTGACTTGTAAATAGTCTATTTTATGCTTTATGTTAGTTGTATTATGTGGAGTATTTGCTAATAATCGAGGTTTAATCGCTATTTATCGATATTTAAACGCATGTTTATCGCTTATCGCAATCGTACTCGCAACACGAATTACGCATTCTGATTATTGTACTTACGTGTGTGTGCCTTATGTGTTACTTGTGCATGTTTATTTATGTTGTTGTTGTGGTGATTAACCGAAACGCAATCGCAATCGCAAACGCTAAACGAATGTTAAATAAGGATGATTGTATATTGATATAGTAGTTGAGATTAAAAGTAATTTGAATAGGAAATTCTATCGCATCGCAATGCTCAACACTCGAATCGAAACTGCAAAACACATCGCGTCGAGCACTCAAACCGAGTGGCTAGCCGACCGAGTTGCCACCCGAGCGGAGTGCCACTCGATCGAGCTGCCACCCGACCGAGTTGCCACTTGCTCGAACTGCCACCCGGACGGGTAGCCACTCGATCGACCAGCCACTTACTCCCCCTTTCCATTTATGGAAACCCTGTAAATACCCTCCTTTGTCACATCCTTTGATGTTGATAGCTCTCCTCCTCTCCACTCGAACCAGCCGCTATTTCTTCAGATTTCTCGCGATTCTTGTAAGTTTTCACCTAAATCTTGTACTTTCTTGATCTACACACACTCCTACACCTTTCTATCTTTTGAATCTTAACTTTTAACCGTGAAATCACTAGATTTGAGGTGTTCTAGGATGGTGTCATCATGGTGTTCTTATGAACTTCATGTTTTGGCTTCAATCCACCAGGAACAACTTAGATCCGAACGATTTCCACATGAATAAGCAAAGATCTTTCATAGATCTGAACATATTCATGGTGAAAAGGATTGAAAGATGGTTTTCCAACTTTCTTTCAACTCTTTTACACTCAATGCACTCAAAACCGATGGAATCGGAGCTTGTTCTAACCTTCTACTCTTTCTTGTGGATGTGTCGGTTCAAGATCCGGACTCTATCCAAGAGATTACCGATTTCGGGTTAAACATGAAACACCGTCTCGAACATTTAACTGGTCGGACTAGGGTGATTCCTGTCCGATCGGGCCACTAAGTCTTGACGAGGTTTCTGTTGTTTAGCACGTTATCAAACAGTCTCGAGAAAACGACAAACTACCAAAACAACCAAGGAAGAAGACGATCAGGTCATCTGGGACGGATTGCCACCCGACCGGACTGCCACCCGATCGGATTGCACCTTGGGTCCCACACTTAACTTTTATTTTGATATTTGAGGTTTTGAACATTGAACGGATTACCGTCCGATCGGATTGCCACCCGATCGGATTACCACCCGACCATGTGATGTTTGACTTCAAACACTTAAACAATTTTTAAACATGTTCAATCTGGGCGGATTGCCACCCGATCGGATAGCCATCCAATCGAGTGACTATCCTGCTGTGAACTTGTTCTCAACCTGAGAAGCCTCGCCATTCGGATTGTTGTCCGATCGAACAACCGTTCGATCGACCGACCTGAAGGGTAGAGATACTTCTCTGTTTTCAAAATGCTACAACGAAAACTTCAAAAGACAAGCCATCATACACAAACACATCCATCCCAAACGAGATAACAATCCAATCGAGATACCACCCGATCGGGCGACCACCCGAACGGATTGTCATCCGATCGACAGGCCACCCGATCGGATTGCCACCCGATCGGATTGCCACCCGATCGGATTGCCACCCGATCGGATTGTTGTTTGACCCACTGACACTTTGTATCGTTTTACGCACCGCTTAACTTTGTGCTATCGTTCTAATCAGGCTAATCCTACTCTCTAGCGCTCCCTTCAATCCATTAATCGCTGTGAGTATACTCGATCCCTTTTTGCTTTACGCACTTTTGGGTGTTACTTACGTTACTTATACTAAATCACATCGAATACACTACGCAATACTTTAACGCTAACCGTTACCGCATGTTATACGTGACTTAATGAATGCTTATTTGTTATGTTTACACATGGAATGTTGTCTACCTGCCTTAGCAATGATAGTACTATTAGTTTGGACTCAGCACCTGTTCACGCAGGGGTTGTTAAGGACAATTTGTTACATGGCTCACAGTGGTGAGTGTGTATTACGAACTGCCTTAGGTAGTCAACCCGCAGTCATTGGTATCGATAGGTTCATGTCGATAACTAACGTGCTTCATTTAACACTGTGTACGTGCTGGTTATGCGTAATCGATTTCGAACTCTATTATATCTATTAAACTTGTATGCTCACCTTTACACTATGTGTATTGACTTTTACTTTAACATATGTGGTAGGTGCTTAAGATGTTTAGATGCTTGGCTTGCTGTGAAATCGAGGCTAGGAAAGGTCTAGAAATAAATAAATGAATTGTCTGTATTTGAAATCCGAGTTATCGGAACAGAACAATTTGACTAGATCTTGTCTGTAATAATTATGTTATCTTTTATGTCATGGTATGGGACATGATGTTTTAAATAATTGGTAATTATAGTTGTTATGGAAACTTTTGGACTATCGGTTTCGCTCAGTGCCACACCCCGATGATTCCGCCATCGGTTGGGGTGTGACATATTGGTATCAGAGCCATAACTATAGGGAATTAGGCAAGACTCGACCTAGTCCGGGTCGATGTCTTAGAAATGACCTGGTCTATAGTTAGGTACCAACAGACCGACTTGTGCACCCCTACAGGTTATGTACAAGCTTACTTGCTATTTCTCGCTATTCTCGCCTACGCTACACTATCACTGCACTTTAATTTTCAAAGATGAACTAGCGATTAGGTCGAGATTAGGTGTGAAAACCGCAAACTCTCGACTAAATTGCTTGTTCAACCCGCATTTTAACTGCAAACAGTAGAATTTACGCCGAATCAGGAGTGAAATCCATACTTTGACACATAATTTCTCCTCATTCTATCAAAAACAGGAACAAAGTTGTTAAGTCAGGGGTGAAACCCGAACCTTGACGACTTATTCTGATCTCTATTTTGGTTTTACAACGCTCTCACCAAAGTCTCAACGGACTCCAACGACTTGAAGTCACGCTGAGACTGGAAGGATGCGTGCCATTCGCTCAGATTCGAGGCGAGAGCACAGTCCCGAAAGCCAAGTGTGTACCAAAAGTTCTTGTGAATAGTCGAACCACTTTGGTTAGTCGATGTCTCAATAGCCGCAGACAATCTATTCTCGATCTTTATGTGTCTCGATTCTAAGCTCGCTAATGCCGACTCTGATATTTCGACGTTTTATGTGAATTTTATGTGTTCTTATGTGGTTTATACTTATTTGTTAGCGTTTTGAGGTACTACTGATTTCGATCTAACGCCTTTTTGCTTCCGCTAAACACACAACATGCTGCACAACCGTTAACAAATCACTACTACCATGAGGAACCACTGTACGCTATGTTGTTTGCGATGTTATTCGCTTATACTATACTACTCGCTATGCTATTCGCGATCGCTATTCTCGAACGCTCGCGGACTTTGAATGATAGGTTTCTATATTCTGACTGCCTCTTGTGATTATGTGCTTCTGTACTTTTATGTTTCCGTGCCTTACGTGCTTATGGGCTTCTGTGCTTATGTGAATCTGTGTTTATATGCCAATGTGTTTACATGTCCGTGTTCTTGAGCTTTAGTAGTACAAGGCGTGTGAGGTGAGAATCGATTAAGCAGTGATTGAATCCTATGGCGATGTTTGTTGCAGACAATGTCGTCCACTGGATCACTTCACTCTCGTAGTATGAAATGAAAGCAAGCTGACAAGTGACTCGCCTCCCTCGTCGCTACTCAGATCGCTAAAGTACTTCCTTAGATTGTTAGTGAACTGAACGAGAACGCTAGAAAATCGTCTGAAGAGTCTCGAACAGATGCACCGAAGACTGCTTTTAGTTTCAAGCAGTTCAAAGCTTGTGGTCCAAAGGAATTTATTGGCGAAGATGGCCCTACGTCTATGTTTCAATGGTTTGATTCCATCGAAGTCACTCTGCGCCAGAGTGGATGTCCAGAAAATCTCCATACTTTGAATGCTACCGGCGTCTTCCAGCCCCGCGCACTAGACTAGTGGACGACCCAGAGGAACAAACGCGGAAATGACGCAGCCTATGAGCTGACGTGGGAAGAGCTGAAGGCCATTATATTGGATGAATTATGCCCTCCCCATGAGCGCTAAAAGCTGGAGGACGAACTCTGGCATATCAAGCAGAAAGATGGAGAGAACGCGGCTCTGACTGCTCGCTTTAAGAAGCTCAGTATCATCTGTCCTGATCAAGTGAAGACGCCAGAGATGACGATCAAGAAGAAAATTCGAGCTCTGCCTGACTGTGTTGCAGATTTTGTGCACGCTTCAAAGCCAGCAACAATCGAAGAAACCTACCTGCTTGCCGCTGAGATCAACGATAAGCAAGTCAAAGCTGGCTTTTAGGATAAAGCTACCAAGAACTTGCATCAAGCTACCGCCGCACCAACCGCTGAAACCGCAACCGCTCAGTCTTCAAAGTCCTCTCGTCGCAAGAGGAAGGTCAACATCAGTAGCTCCAGCAACAAGAACTGTGCTGTCAATACTACTGCTGCTCCGCTTTAAGCCATACCGGCTCAGCAGCAGTCTCAGCACCGATCAGCTCCAGCACCAATTACCTATGCACCGCGTGCAAAGCGTGCATACACTGGTCCTCACCCAGCTTGTCCGACATGTACTTATCATCATCCAGTGGGTATAACCTACAGATTTTGCGTGCATTGCAACATGTACGGCCACTTTACCGCCAATTGTCGTACTAGTCCTCAACAAGCACCAACCCAAGCTACTGCTCATCAAGCTCTGCTTCCAGCTCCTCAAGGCCAACAGGCGGCTCAGGCACCCGTGATCAACGCCAGAGTTTGCTTCGTGTGTGGTTATCCCAACCACTTCACGAACATATGCCCGAACAGGGTTGTTAAACAAGAGCCCCAGCAGCAGCAACCTCAGCAACAACAGTAGCAACAGCCTCAACAACAACACCAACAAGCCACCCGCGCCCGAACTTTCAACATCAATGCGCGCCAAGCCAAGGCTGACAACAATGTGGTCAATGGTACGTTCCTTGTGAATGGTATTTATGCTTGTGAATGGTACGTTCCTTGTGAATGGTATTTATGCTTCGTGTTTGTTTGATACTGGAGCCGATAACTGTTTTGTGTCGTTTGAATTTGAGAAGCTCCTTAATCGTAAGCGCTCCCATCTCCCCTCGACGTTCGATGTCGAAGTCGCCACCGGAAGAACTGTCGCCGTCAATTCTGTTTTTCGTGATTGTACTCTTGAACTCGACAATCACATCTTTCCGATTGATCTCATTCCGATGCAGCTCGGAAGTTTTGACATCATAGTAGGCATGGACTTTCTTCGTGAAAACCATGTTGAAGTTGTGTGCTTTGATAAGATGATTCGATTCTCGCTCGCGAATGGTGATGTATTATGTGTTTATGGTGAAACTCCCTCGAAAGGTCTCAAGCTCATGTCATGTGTCCAAGCAAGCAAGTATCTTCGCAAGGAATACAGAGCTTTCTTGGCTAATATCATAGTAGCGGAGGAGGAAAAGAAAGGAAAGACGGAAGTGAAAGACGTTCCCGTGGTTCGAGAATTTCCTAACGTTTTTCCTGAGGATCTTCCCGGATTACCGCCAAGTCGTGATATCGACTTTCGTTTCGACCTCATTCCTGGAGCCAACCCCATTGCTAGAGCTCCTTATCAAATAGCTCCATCCGAAATGCGTGAACTCTCGAGTTAGCTGCAGGAACTGCTTGATAAAGGCTTCATTCACCCGAGCACCTCTCCATGGGGCGCGCCAGTCCTTTTCGTCAAAAAGAAGGATGGGTCGTTCAGGATGTGCATCGACTATCGGGAATTAAATAAGTTGACAATCAAGAATCGCTATCCCCTGCCTCGAATTGATGATTTGTTTAACCAGCTACAAGGTGCTACGTGTTTCTCGAAGATCGATCTACGCTCAGGCTATCACCAACTACGCATTCAAGAGGAAGATATACCCAAAACCGCTTTCCGCACTCGATACGGCCATTATGAGTTCGTTGTTATGCCTTTTGGTCTAACAAACGCACCCGCGGTTTTCATGGATCTGATGAATCGGGTGTGTAAACCATTTCTTGACCGCTTCGTCATCGTGTTCATCGATGATATCCTGATCTATTCCAAGTCAAAAGCCGAACACGCGCAACATCTACGTTTGGTTCTCGAGCTACTCCAAGGGAATCGACTCTATGCCAAGTTCTCCAAGTGCGAATTTTGGCTGGAGGAGTTCAATTCCTCGGTCACATTGTCAATAGTCAAGGTATTCACGTCGATCCCGCGAAGATTGAAGCAGTTAAGAGCTGGGTTACACCAAAGAACCCGTCTGAAGTCCATTCTTTTCTCGGACTAGCTGGCTATTATCGTTGATTTATCGAAGGGTTCTCAAATATCGCTGTGCCGCTTACCGCTCTCATGCATAAAGACAAACCTTTTGTTTAGGGAACTGAACAAGAGTCTGCTTTCCAAACCCTCAAGCACATGTTTTGCAATGCTCCTGTCCTTACTTTACCTGGCGGAAATGACAACTTTATTGTCTATTGCGATGCCTCAAACCTTGGTCTTGGTTGTGTTCTCATGCAACAAGACAGGTTTATCGCTTACGCATCTCGTCAGCTCAAGATCCACGAGAAGAAC
Organism: Helianthus tuberosus; assembly: GCA_030545235.1. NCBI lineage: Eukaryota > Viridiplantae > Streptophyta > Magnoliopsida > Asterales > Asteraceae > Helianthus > Helianthus tuberosus. The sequence goes on along the minus strand of JARYGA010048135.1, from coordinate 21,206 downwards.
TATACAACCCATGACATCGAGCTAGGCGCAGTTGTGTTTGCGTTAAAGATTTGGCGACACTACCTGTATGGTACCAAGTGTACGATCTTCACCGATCATAGGAGCCTACAACATATCTTTAACCAGAAGGAACTTAATATGCGTCAACGCTGATGGGTTAACTTCTCAACGATTACGACTGCGAGATTCGTTATCACCCAGGCAAAGCAAATGTCGTTGCCGACGCCCTCAGCAGACGGAGCTATCTGCTCAGCATTCGTAATATCCAAGCCCAATACGATCTCGAAACCCTCATTCGCGAAGCCCAGCATGCTTGTTTTAACGAGCGCACTTTGAAGAAGGAAAGGATCTATCACGATGGAGCCCAGCTTGTGAACAAGTCGAATGGGATATTCCACTTTCTGGACCGAATTTGGATCCCTAAGCGGACCAATTTACGACAGATTTTGATGGACGAAGCCCACAAATCCGGGTATTCTATTCATCCCGGTGCGGTGCGGATAAAATGTACCAGGACCTTCGCTACAAGTACTGGTGGCCGGGCATGAAGAGAGATATCGCCCTCTATGTTGGAAAGTGCCTAACTTGCTCGAAGGTCAAAGCTGAACACCAAAGACCCTCTGGCTTACTCGAACAACCCCTGATCCCTATTTGGAAGTGGGAGAGTATAGCTATGGATTTCATAACGAAACTTTCGCATACGCCCTCAAGTCACGACATCATCTGGGTTGTCGTTGACCGCTTGACCAAATCTGCCCATTTTCTGCTAATACGAGAAGACTACAAGGTAGAAAGATTAGCCCGAATCTACACCGATGAGATCATTTGTCGACATAGGACGCCTCGCGACATCATCTCTGATGCTCGGTTTACCTCGCGACTATGGGAAACCTTTCAAATGGCTCTCGGTACTACGTTTAATCTAAGTACCGCATTTCACCCTCAAACCGACTGTCAGACTGAAAGAACGATTCGTACCCTTGAAGACATGCTCCATTCGTGTGTCATAGATTTCGGTGGTAATTGAGACGCTTACCTGCCGTTAGTCGAATTCTTGTATAATAACAGTTATCATTCCAGCATTCAAATGGCACCATTTGAGGCCTTATACGGAAGAAAATGTCGATCGCCTATTGTATGGCACGAGATCGGGCATTCGCAATTAACCGGTCCTGAGCTATTGCAAGAAATGACTGACAAAGTCCTCCAAATTCGAGACGATCTGCTGAAAGCTCGGAGTCGTCAGAAAAGTTACGTCGATAGACGACGCAAGCCCCTTGAATTTGACGTTGGAGACTACGTACTCCTAAAGGTTTCACCTTGGAAGGGTGTGGTCAGATTCGGCAAGAAAGGGAAACTAGCACCTCGATATGTTGGACCTTTTAAGATTCTGGAAAGGATCGGAAAAGTCGCCTACAGACTCGAACTACCGGAGGAAATTAGTAACGTCCACCCGACTTTCCATGTGTCGAACCTCAGAAAGTGCCCGGCTGAGCATGATTTAATTGTGCCTCTAGAAGATCTTCAAGTAAACGAAACACTACACTTCGTGGAGAAGGCTGTCGAGATCATGGACCGCCAAACCAAGCAGCTCAGACGCTCTCGCATTCCCATTGTAAAGGTTCGATGGGAAGGCAAACGAGGCGCAGAGTTCACTTGGGAACTCGAAAGCGACATGAAGGTGAAGTATCCGCAGTTGTTTGTTACGACTTCGGTCTAATTTCGGGACGGAATTCCCTCAACTAGGGGAGGCTGTAACACCCCGTGTTTCGAAAGTCAAAAGTCAAAGTCAAGATTGAAGTCAAAGGGAGACAAGATTGCTGATTGCGATCTGTCACTCCTTGCTCAATTCATGTTTTGATTTCTTTGACTTGTAAATAGTCTATTTTATGCTTTACGTTAGTTGTATTATGTGAAGTATTTGCTAATAATCGAGGTTTAATCGCTATTTATCGATATTTAATTGCATGTTTATCGCTTATCACAATCGCACTCGCAACACGAAAGTAAGGACACGGGGCCGTGTCCAGCCGACACGGGGCCGTGTCCAATGTGTTATCGTTTTCTATAAATGCAGCAAAGATTCCTGCACATTTGGACCATTCCAAAGACAGAGATTTTGTGGGATCTTCACACATACCATCCTAGGTATATTCTAAAGAAGGTTCTTGTCATGGCCCCAGCCCCGGTTTGACCCGGTCAGGAACCGCAGGACAGGAACCCGTGGTATTTTTAACTGAGTTGACAGCGGAAGATTTTACAGGATCTTTTAAAACTTGAAATGCCCGATTATTTTATTTAGATAATCTGGGACAAGCCCCGTAATTTACAATAGAGGAATTTCACAAGGAAATTCCCTGATTTACAAAACATGTTTATTCATTTAAACTGAGCCACCTCTTCAAGCTTGTTAGTGCTCCGTAGCACGTTTTCCTTGATTTACAGCAGGTCGCCTGAAACATGTTTTAAAAATATTTTATCAGCGGGGAAATACTGGCGAGTCATTCAAGTATGTAAAATGACACATTAGTTATCAATTCGAGCATGGTTGGCTACTAACCAATCCATTCCTAATACCACATCGAATTCGGCTAACTTTATAGGTAACAGGTTTGCAGAAAATTCATGGCCTAAGAGTTCGATCTTTTCTTCTCCCAAAACCTTATCTATGTTAACAGAATTCCCATCTACCATTTCTATCGTAAAAATCTGCCTAAGATTGGGTAAAGGTAGGTTAAGAGCTTGGCAGAATGAAGTATTTATAAAACTTTGGTTTGCACCAGAGTCAAATAATACTTTTGCATAAACGTTGTGAACTAGGAATGTACCAGTTATCACGTCAGGAATTAGTTCTGCTTCCTGAGTAGTCAACTGGAAGGCTCTTGCATTTCTCTTGGTAGCTCCTTCTGCAGGTTTGGTTTTGTTGTCAGCTGGTTTGGCTAATTTAGGGCAGCCTGGCCTAAAATGTCCAGCTTCTCCGCAGTTGTAGCAGATTGTTGCTTTCTTCTTTCTGCAATCTTCTTCTTGGTGCCCCGGGATTTTGCAGAAATTGCAATACCCTTTGCCTCTTCCAAAATGCTTTCTTTTGCAGGCATTGCAAAATGGAGCGGTGGAAGATTGCCCAGTCCCCTTTTTCTTGAAATTGCTACGATTACCCACACGGAATCCCTGGGTAATATTTTGGGCCTCTTCCTTTTTCCGGTTTTCTTCTCTTGTGCGTACCAGCCCGTCAGTTAGAGTGTTAGCTAATTCCACAGCGTCGTCAATACTGCGAGGTCTCGCAGCCTTGACGATGTCACGGATTTCGCTAATCAATCCCCAAATATAACGGGAAATAAGTACCGGTTCTGGCGAAGCCAGGGTTGGTAACACTCTTGCATACTCGAAGAATGTCGAAGTATACCCTCGACAGTCTACATTCACCATTCGGTGATTCAGAAATTTATTCGCCATTTGTTCTTTTTCATATTCAGGGCAGAATTTTCTTTCCACCAGCCGCTTAAATTCTTCCCAGCTCATGGCATAGGCCACATCACTTCCTTTTGCTTGTAGTATTGTACTCCACCATTCTAGCGCCACTTCTTTAAAAAGATGCGACGCATACATGACCGTGTCTTCCTCTGCACATTTACTTATTTTAATCACCGCCTCGGTTTTCTCTAACCAACGCAGTGCAGCAGTCGCCTCTTCATTGCCTACAAATTCAACCAGTTTACAGGCAAGAAATTCCTTATAAGTGCAACCAGGCGTTGCAGCTTTCATTTTCTTAAGGAGCGGGGCTTGCATTCCATCGTTGTTGTTATTAGTATGATTGCCGCCTCCGTTTACACTATTACTGAAATTGTCACCGTGTGTACGTTTGCTAGGAATAATTTGTTGAGGTTCAATTGGATTTCGAGCAGCAGCAATTATTGCTGGAATAGCATTGGCTATTCCCTGAGCAACGATATTCTCGATATCTTGCCTATTTAGAAATTGATCTTCATGATTTTGCTCAGATTGGTTCACTTCATTAACGGGTTCATTACCAGCGTGTGCCATCTGGTAATTAATTTATATAAGTAATTAGCATAAAATAATTAATAACCAAACATAAAAATAATTGCACATAATCACGTTAACAAGTATAGCCAAAATTGTTGATTTTTCAACTTTCGATATTTTATATATAATAGGTATCCATACAAAATGGTTATCTTACAAAGTTTTATTTTTAGTTATTTCACATAATTATATTTGATTATTATATTATTATTAAACACATATTCCTACAACCACACAACCACAGTCACACCATTCTTGTCAGCTGACATCTTAGAAACGACGTTCCCTTTCGTCGTATTTCCACGAGATTATTTCTCCTACTTCCCTAATTCGATTCCCTGCATCAATTATCTCCTCTCCATAATGACGGAGTTCTGCCAAATTTTCCATGCTCATAGGTGGGTGTAGTGGAGGTTCTGGGTCGAATTGAGGGAAAAAGGTATTAGGGTTGTTTAGGAGATTTTGAAACTGCCAGTCGGTGGTCCACCACTCTTCTAGCTCTGCAGGTAGAGGTTGGGTGTGGATAATAGGATCTCGTATTTTAGGCTCTAGGTCAACTGGAAGTTGTGCTTCCGCTGGGTAATTAAAAATATTTTCACCGACAGGTCCGATGAGGTCATTAAGTGCCAGTTTATGATCCAACTCTTCCCAGGGTGACATTTCCTAGTCTTGCCTGGAACTTTCCCCAATCTCTATTTCCTTGCCTTTACCTTTTAGATCCCCCGTCTTTATAACTTTCCGTGTTGCTGGTTTCCTTCTGCGCACACGCCTCCAGCCCACAATTCTTCTTCTCTTCTTTGGCTTAGGTTTTTCCGGAGGTTGGGTTTGAAATTCCATAGGTTCCTCTATGTCAGCACAATAACCGGTAAAGTCTCTAGAAACTTCCACATTAACAGGATAGAGATTAAGATTCTGAAGGGCTTCAGATAACTCATTCATGCTGTTTTAGCAAATATGAAGAAAAATACAAAATTCTAGGTTAATTGTTTGTAACTTGAATTTTCACATAATCACAGAATGGAAATCAGAAAATTAATTATAAATAAAAATATAAAATATTGCGATTTTATATATATTACAATTTACAAATGAAATATACTAGGGATTATTTATTTTAGTCTATCTTTTCTTACTAAGTTGTTTATCTAATGGGCAAGTTTCTTTAAAGTTTCTGGCTTATAGGTGACATGGGTACTGATGGTTCAATTATAAGTTAGCATTTACTGCTACAGTGGCTAACATGTAGAGTTTTGCCCATTTTTCATCTAACTTATCTTCCCATGGTGGGTTATCACTTGTTCCCTGAGTCTCTTTATTAATTATCACTTCTTTTGTTTGTGATTTCCTCCTTTTCTCTTGACTTTTTCTAATAATATAACTTCTTTTCTTAGGGGTAAGTGGTTTCTCAAACTGTGCCTTACGAACAAAGATTCCTTCCTCAGTATCTACTGAGTATCTTGAGGAATTTGATTGGAATGAAATTCCCTTATCTTTTGGGGAACTATCTAATTGACGATAGATGTCCGAGATTCTTTGCTTACCCATACTGTAACTAACAAGTAGTCAGTTAAATACACATAATCACAAGATAGTAATTAAGTATTTTTAAATACTTAATAGGCTTAAATCAGTGGCTCTGATACCACCTTTTCCTGTCACGGCCCCAGCCCCGGTTTGACCCGGTCAGGAACCGCGGGACAGGAACCCGTGGTATTTATTAATTGAGTTGACAGCGGAATATTTTACAGGATCTTTTAAAACTTGAAATGCCCGATTATTTTATTTAGATAATCTGGGACAAGCCCCGTAATTTACAATAGAGGAATTTCCCAAGGAAATTCCTCCCAAGGAAATTCCCTGATTTACAAAACATGTTTATTCATTTTAACTGAGCCACCTCTTCAACCTTGTTAGTGCTCCGTAGCACGTTTTCCTTGATTTACAGCAGGTCGCCTGAAACATGTTTTAAAAATATTTTATCAGCGGGGAAATACTGGCGAGTCATTCAAGTATGTAAAATGACACATTAGTTATCAATTACAGCATAAGAGCGATTACAATGGCTTCTATCTTATTTTTATCTTGTGCCGTGTCACCTCCTGGTGACGATGGTCATACCACTATTGTGTCCTTTCACCCAAGTAGTGATGATTATCACTGTTAGGATTTATTAGCCTAACCGTGAGAAATTAGTAATGTGCACAATACCCCACTAGCCAGTGATTCAAGATAACCACGACTTAATCCCTGTAATTGTAACTTTTGAAAATGAATGGAGTATTGTAAAATACTTTTGATAAAAGAGAATGACTCACATTGCAGATTTAAACGGGCAGAGTTTAGCCTACTGATTAGCCTTGTAACCTAATTTAAATAACAATGCACACGAACTAGGTTAGTAACTAATACAACATTTACGATAACTCACGAGATAAAAACCCTCACAACGAATGACAAAGTGCAACACTTAAACATCCATTGAATTCACGACGAATGACAAAGTATAGCCCTAGTTTAGGCAGCACTTAAACATCCATTGGATAGTTTTCAATCGATCGGACATTGAATCGTAGCAGCGATCGAGTTAATACCCTGTATCGTAGCAGCGCCTCACTATCTTAAAACTTCGATTTTATGCAGTATACTTCATTTTTGAAGTTTGGTTTCGACACCAGTGAATAGCCCATGGCCATTTCTATTTATAGGTGAAAAATGGGTCTCACGCGGCCCGCGTGAACCCTTGCTCGACCCTTACGTGGCCCGCGTGGAGGTCTAGTCGTAGATTAGGGCATCCGTGTCACTGGTAGGTATGCCACGTGGGTGACACGTGGACCGGGAACGCTTATCCGGTCAACAGGGAGTTGACGCGGCCGCGTAAGGCCATGCTTAACCCTTACGCGGCCCGTCTGAAGATAAAAAAATCAGATTTTCTTGATTTTTGATATGGATTAAGGTTTCGGGGTCCGGGTTTCACTTACGGGTTGGTTTGGGACATTTTTGAAGGTCCTTACAGTTCTCAACAACCATCTTGTCTTTTCTACTTTGGTCCATTGCCTTCTTCTTCATTTTTACCTCAAACGCCTCCATTAGAGCTTGAAATCACCATGGTTTCAAGCTTTCTTGTGATGTTTGTTAGATTTTTATTCAAGGAATCTTGTTAAAAATATGTTTTACAACACTGTTTTAAGTTATTTCTGCTTAAAATTGCTTCAAAAGTCAGAAAAATAATTTAAAGTTCCAAGATTCCTTGTTCCAAAAATCTGCAGAAAGGTGAACACGGGGCCGTGCTCAGCGAGCACGGGGCCATGTTCGAGGTACTGTTTCACTAAAACGAATCCTTTTCGGTTTGTTTTCTAAGAATGTCGAGCAGAAACAGTGGAACATCATCATCACACTCAAGAAACAACGGACAAGGGAGAAGGTCATCTGTAGAAGACTCTCTCGTCAACTATGTCTATGCCTTGAGAGAGGCCATAGACGAAATGACGGGGGTTAAGGAAGCTCTGGTCGACCGTATCAATCATTTATCGATGGGTCTAGAAGGGTGTCTTAGGGAGGTCAACCTTTTGCACCAAAGGTTGAATTTCCTCGCTTCTCCTCCTTTGGTACCAATCATTACACAAAGGGCATGGAATGTGGTACCAGAAGTTATCATACCGGCCGAGTGGTACGCCGTGCATGCAGACCCCCCTCGTAACATACTCCCTGGGGTCCCGGTCGCCGCCGCTCCTCCTCCACAAGATGTTGAGGAAAATGAGCCCGCTTTCTTCCTCCCGAAAGAGATAGAGGAATGGCTCAACAACATCTAGGGGACACCTCTCGGTTCCGAGTTCTACAACGCCTTTCCTTCAATAAGGGTAGAACTCGTTAGGATGATTTTATGTATCACTTGACCTAACTATCGTAGGAATTTTTTTTTTCTATTTTTCTTTATTTTTCTATGACTTTATGTAATCCTCTCTTTAATGAATGATGGTTTTAAAATTATTTGGTGTTTGGATGATGTTGTAATGGGTGAAACACATTCGAAATGGTGAAGGATACTAAGGGAGACTTGGACCAACACCCCACGCACAAAATAGAGCCTCCCGAACATTTTTTCTTCATTACAGCAAGTTCAGCACGGGCCGTGCTCAGGCAACACGGCCCCGTGCTCAAGGGTCTGCAGAAAAACGCCCAGTTCAGGTAACTGGACACGGGGCGTGTTCGTTGAACACGCCCCCTTGCCCAGCCTTCTGTTACTTTTTGTTACTTTCTATTACTGGCAATCTGAACACGGGGTCGTGCCCGGTCACCACGGCCCGTGTCCAGATGCCCAGTAACATAAATTTTTGCTTTTAACACACCTTTTACACATTTAATCAACCTAAAAACTTATTTTTGGGACACATTGAGGACAATGTTTAATTTAAGTGTGGGGGGGATGCTAAAACCTTGAATTTTGCAAGTCCTAATTACAAGCCTTACACAAAACTCTATTGGAACTGCTAAACACCCCAAATTTTGTCAAAAGTTTTTCATTTTTTTGTCTTGGTTTAAATTGGGAATAACAAGTTCTAAAAAGGTTATATATTTACAAATTTACAACCGATAGCGTCGTGATAAAAAGAACCAACATAAGAAAATTATGAAATGGCATGACAAATCTAGTTAAAATTTGATTATATATACTTGATCACATTAAAAACCCATTCCCACAAAAAGTGAGTTTTGAGCCTTTATTGAGCATACAAATACACATCTTTAAACTAAATGCTCATTTTTTGTTTCTTGTGTGAATAGCCGCTTGGTTTCTTATGACTCTAGAACTTGCCATGACGATACATTCCCGGTCCTTACCAACTTAAACCCAAGTAAGTAAATGATGGAGGCATTAGGCCTAACCCTTTTTATTTCAACACCATTATTTTTCTTTTTTTTTACCACCTACCCAAATTCCCCCTAGTTAACCTCTTTGAGCCTAAACCTTTTCATTTCTAAACCCAAAATAAACACCCTTTACCCACCAAAACCCTTTTTCATTTAGAACTTTTTTTTTTAGTAAAAAGCTCGGTTTTCTTGTGACATTCCTTATATATATATAAAAAAATATTTGATGATGAAGTCTAGCAATAAACAAATAAGTTCATCAAAATAAACTTTGTTTGAAAAATGTTTCATTAGAATAAAGAGTCACAAAAACAAAATGTTTTACGAAAACCGACGCTTTTTACGCCTTTGGCCCTTTTCTACTAACCACTAACCCAAACCACCAACCTTTAACCCAAGCCTAACCCTTCCCCAAAGTCCTCTTGATATTTACAATAGTTTATAGTTAAAAAGGAGGAGGATTGATTGCTTGGCAAGCATATGGTAGAAGTAAGTTCCATGCCGGTCTCGAGTGTTTCACGAAAATACATCTTCGGCCGAGTGTTGAGTGATCTCCCGTGAGGTATGTGAACTTGTATATAAATGGAATTTTAAAAAGGCATGTTATGCCCAAATAAGTAATTTCTCTTATGAAACGTTCTAAATAAATCATAACGAATAGGATTGTAATGTAACACCCCGTGTTTCGAAAGTCAAAAGTCAAAGTCAAGATTGTAGTCAAAGGGAGACAAGATTGTTGATTGTGATCTGTTACTCCTTGCTCAATTCCTGTTTTGATTTCTTTGACTTGTAAATAGTATATTTTATGCTTTACGTTAGTTGTATTATGTGGAGTATTTGCTAATAATCGAGGTTTAATCGTTATTTATCGATATGTAATCGCATGTTTATCGCTTATCGCAATCGCACTCGCACTCGCAACACGAATTACGCATTCTGATTATTGTACTTACGTGTGTGTGTGCCTTATGTGTTACTTGTGCATGTTTATTTATGTTGTTGTTGTGGTGATTAACCGAAACGCGAAACGCAATCGCAACTCAATCGCAAACGCTAAACGAATGTTAAATTAGGATGATTGTATGTTGATATAGTAGTTGGGATTAAAAGTAATTTGAATAGGAAATTCTATCGCATCACAATGCTCAACACTCGAATCGAAACTGCAAAACTCATCGCGTCGAGCACTCAAACCGAGTGGCCAACCGACCGAGTTGCCACCTGATTGGGCTGCCACCCGAGCGGAGTGCCACTCGATCGAGCTGCCACCCGGACACCACTCGATCGACCAGCCACTTACTCCCCCTTTCCATTTATGGAAACCCTATAAATACCCTCCTTTGTCACATCCTTTGATGTTGACAGCTCTCCTCCTCTCCACTCGAACCACCCGCTACTTCTTCAGATTTCTCGCGATTCTTGTAAGTTTTCCACCTAAATCTTGTACTTTCTTGATCTACACGCACTCCTACACCTTTCTATCTTTTGAATCTTAACTTTTAACCGTGAAATCACTAGATTTGAGGTGTTATAGGATGATGTCATCATGGTGTTCTTATGAACTTCATGTTTTGGCTTCAATCCACCAAGAACAACTTAGATCCGAACGATTTCCACATGAATAAGCAAAGATCTTTCATAGATCTGAACATATTCATGGTGAAAAGGATTGAAAGATGGTTTTCCAACTTTCTTTCAACTCTTTTACACTCAATGCACTCAAAACCGATGGAATCGGAGCTTGTTCTAACCTTCTACTCTTTCTTGTGGATGTGTCGGTTCAAGATCCGGACTCTATCCAAGAGATTACCGAATTCGGGTTAAACATGAAACACAGTCTCGAACAGTTAACTGGTCGGACTAGGGTGATTCCTGTCCGATCGGGCCACTAAGTCTTGACGAGGTTTCTGTTGTTTAGCACGTTATCAAACAGTCTCGAGAAAATGACAAACTACCAAAACAACCAAGGAAGAAGACGATCAGGTCATCTGGGACGGACTGCCGTCCGATCGGATTGCCACCCGATCAGACTGCCACCCGATCGGATTGCACCTTGGGTCCCACACTTAACTTTTATTTCGATATTTGAGGTTTTGAACATTGAACGGATTACCGTCCGATTGGATTGCCACTCGATCGGATTACCACCCGACCATGTGATGTTTGACTTCAAACACTTAAACAATTTTTCAACATGTTCAATCCGATCGGATTGCCACCTGATCGGATAGCCATCCAATCGAGTGACTGTCCTGCTGTGAACTTGTTCTCAACCTGAGAAGCCTCGGCATTCGGATTGCTGTTCGATCGAACAGCCATTCGATCGACCGACCTGAAGGGTAGAGATACTTCTCTGTTTTCAAAATGCTACAACGAAAACTTCAAAAGACAAGCCATCATACACAAACACATCCATCCCAAACGAGATAACAATTCAATCGAGAGGCCACCCGATCGGGCGACCACCCAAACGGATTGTCATCCGATCGACCGGCCACCCGATCGGATTGCCACCAGATCGGATTGCTGTTCGCTTGTCTTTGTGCTATCGTTCTAATCAGGCTAATCCTACTCTCTAGCGCTCCCTTAAATCCATTAATCGCTGTGAGTATACTCGATCCCTTTTTGCTTTACGCACTTTTGGGTGTTACATACGTTACTTATACTAAATCACATCGAACACACTACGCAATACTTTAACGCTAACTGTTACCGCATGTTATACGTGACTTAATGAATGCTTGTTTGTTATGTTTACACATGGAATGTTGTCTACCTGCCTTAGCAACGATAGTACTATTAGTTTGGACTCAGCGCCTGTTCACTCAGGGGTTGTTAAGGACAATTTGTTACATGGCTCACAGTGGTGAGTGTGTATTACGAACTGCCTTGGGCAGTCAACCCGCAGTCATTGGTATCGATAGGTTCATGTCGATAACTAACGTGCTTCATTTCACACTGTGTACGTGCTGGTTATACGTAGTCGATTTCGAACTCTATTATATCTATTAAACTTGTATGCTCACCTTTACACTATGTGTATTGACTTTTACTTTAACGTATGTGGCAGGTGCTTAAGATGTTTAGATGAATGGCTTGCTGTGAAATCGAGGCTAGGAAAGGTCTAGAAACAAATAAATGAATTGTCTGTATTTGAAATCTGAGTTGTCGGAACAGAACAATTTGACTAGATCTTGTCTGTAATAATTATGTTATCTTTTATGTCATGGTATGGGACATGATGTTTTAAATAATTGGTAATTATAGTTGTTATGGAAACTTCTGGACAATCTGTTTCGCTCACTGCCACACCGATGATTCCGCCATCGGTTGGGGTGTGACAGATTGGTATCAGAGCCATAACTATAGGGAATTAGGCAAGACTCGACCTAGTCCGAGTCGATGTCTTAGAAACGACCTGGTCTATCTATAGTTAGGTACCAACAGACCGACTTGTGCACCCCTAAAGGTTATGTACAAGCTTACTTGCTATTTCTCGCTATTCTCGCCTACGCTACACTATCACTGCACTTTAATTTTCAAAGATGAACTAGCGATTAGGTCGAGATTAGGTGTGAAAACCGCAAACTCTCGACTAAATTGCTTGTTCAACCCGCATTTTAACTGCAAACAGGAGAATTTGCGTTGAATCTGTTTCGCTCAGTGCCACACCCCGATGATTCTGCCATTGGTTGGGGGGTGTTAACAAAAAATAAAACCTAATAAGGATCTTGGAATCTCGACACTCTAGACAAGCCCAAAACTTCTCTTCTACCCATTCCATTTGGGTGTGTAAGCCACATGATAAAGAGTTTTGTTTGAGGACAAGCAAAGATTCAAGTGTGGGGGTATTTGATGTGTGTAAAATGCAACATATAAATTACATCAAATGAGGCATAAAACTAACCATTTTTTAGTACTAATGTTGGAAAAAGTGTGCTTTTGTCTTCCTTTTGTATTTTCAGGATTAAATGAGCTCAAATGAACGAAAGAAGCAAAAATGCAGCTAAATCTAACACAAATACAAGAAAAGGAATAAACGTGGCATGCCCGACCCCTCGACAACATCTTCCCAAGCAAAAACAAGATATCAGAAGGCTGAACACGCCCCGTGCCCAGCGGACACGGGGGCGTGCCCATGTGTCTGCAGAAAAGACAAAGTTATAGAAGCTTCTATTTCCTAACACGGGGGCGTGCCCAGCTCCACACGGCCGTGGTCAACGCTAAGATTCACAGAATCAAAAAAAATCTTGATAGTACAGATACGCTTCTGCACACAGGGCCGTGCCCAGCGGACATGGGGGCGTGGTCAACTAATACAGACAAACTGCATTAAATGAAGAAAGAGAAAGTGGATGGACACGGGGTCGTGCCCAATGGACACGGGCCATGTCCGGGCTTCTTTGCTGGCTATAAATATGGGTGCTTGGTTCATTTCAAAGGCATCCCTTGACAAACCACCTCTCTCCCACTTCACCCACACTCCACCACCATCACAACACCCACATCCACCACCATCATCCATCATAGAGTGTGTGTATTAGTCTCAGGATCCAAGATTGATAGTAAGAGTTCTTGACAATCAAAGGCCATGTTTGCCTAAGTCTCTTACATCACTTGGTGAAGATAAGCATTTAGTGTAATACTTTTGTTTTTTAATCTTTTCGCACTTTTTATTTGGTTTTGTATTAATGACTTTAATAACTAGTTTCTTATGTTGAAGGTGAAACTTCCTTATCATTTGTCTGTGGTGTCTTGGCGTTATTTTACTGTCTATATAAAATAAAAGATTTACACCATTCATATCTCCACGGTCTATATGGAGATATGTTGGCTACCTGGTCGGGGGTTAAGGGAATGGTTTGGTAAGGTTCTTGCCTTGTTCAGTGTATAGATCCTGCAAGGACCTGGGTCAAGCTTACTAGGACCTCCTTCAATACCCACTGGTATTGGATGGCGGAGGTGCGAATGGCTTGATTCCCTCATATGTAAACTACTATTAATACTTTAACCCGGCTATTTGGGATTGTATCCCTGCTGACTCAAACCACTTAGCCGAGGGTAACGTCACCTTCAAAAGAGGGGCCTACCACATTACGCATTAATAACTTAATTAATTATCTTTCAATATTCCAACCCTTTAGGATTTGCTGACTCAAACTGCTGGGTTGAGGGTAACGTCACATTCAAAAGAGGGGCCTACTACTATAACTAAGATAATCTCTTAAAAAATGCAAAAGTGCAAAAAACATCAAAGGTTACACTAAAGGCGAGTCGGATCCAAGTGATTCATCTTGTCTATTTGTTTTATTTTTATTTTCAGCATGTTTAGTTTTTTTATTTATTTTCATGTTTAAAACCTTTTTCTAAATTTTTGATTTAATTAGACGTTGAGGATAAACCGGTACTAAAAGCTCTTGTGTCCTTGGACGACCTCGGTATCTTACCAACGCTATACTACGCTCACGATGGGTGCACTTGCCCATATGTGTGTTTAGTGTTAGTAAAATATCGTGTTTTATAAATTTAAAACTTGACTAAAGTGTTAAAAAGGGCTAAAAATATACATTAAAAACTATATAACACCGCACACATCAGTGGGTGCTTTGGAGAGTTGGGTACATCTGGTTTATACAATGGAGAGGTGGAAACAGGTGTACTCTTTTAGGGTGAACCCTATCAATGGTAGCACTTTATGGACAAGGGTATATGCTCCTACAACGATTACACCCCCAAAACACCACACCCAGGTTGGTAGACTAAAGAAATTGAGGAAAAGATCTGCAGTGGAGCTTGAAGAGATGACCCAATCAGGAAGGTTGTCCAAAAAGCACACTAAAGGGGCATGTTCAAAGTGTAAGAAGACTGGACATAATTCCAGGACTTGCAATGGTCAAGGTGAAGTTGTCAAGACTGGCAAATCAGGGAAGAGTGGAAAGGCAGAGAAGAGTAGGAAGGCAACAACAAACTAAACCTGTTTTATGTCTTTTGGAAATGTTGGTTGCTATTATTTAGATGTTTGTGAACTTTTGGGTAGTTACTTTTGGTGTTTATAAACTGCTGGTAGTTTTTGGAACATGAATCAGGTTTGGTTATAATATGGTAAGTAGTTATTCGTGTTTACAGTTTGTGTTGGTTTGAATGTCACTTGCTGGACATCGTTTGGTCCTTACAGATGTCCATTGCTGCACATGGTTTGATTTGGTTTGAATGGGTCTGCTTGTTTAGATCAGTTTGTTTTGGGTCTGTTTTGGTCACTTTGTTTTGGTTTGAATGGGTCACCTTGTTTAGGTCAGTTTGTTTAGGTTTGAATGTGTCAGTTTGTTTTGGTCGTCTTGTTTTACTTTGAATGTCAATTGCTGCACATTGTTTGGTCATTACAGGTATGGTACGTCTTGTTTTGGTCACTTTGTTTGAATGGGTCAGTTTGCTTTGGTCAAATTACATTGGACATTCCACTTTGATCTGCTCATAACATATAACAAACTAAAAAGCCATAACATACATCACAAACTTAGATCTTGTCATTCAAAATTAGATATTGTCATTTTACACATACTGCACATCATGTATAACACCCTAAAATGCCAGAACATACATCACAAAACAGATCCAACTGCAAACCAAATACTTTTTCAATTTTCTTGACTTTGCTTCAAGTTTCATGTTCTCTTGTTGCAACTTAATGTTCTCTTCTTCCAGTATCATGTTCTCTTGTTGCAGCTTCATCTTATCCGATTCCAAGTTATTCTTAGCCCTAAGCAATCCAGGTATGATATCTATGCACCTTTGGCACCTTTGCTGATCGAACCATCTAATAAATGGACAATTTGAACCCTACATTTTACCAAATCAAAACATTAAAGTCACAAACGACATTACCTTATCTAATCGAACCATCCAGCCATGCGTTAAACATTACATGGACAGGACAAGAATAAAAACGACGACCCGGATTCTTCTTTGTCCATGAAGTTTGTATAATCGCTTCCCTTCCACAATGGCAGTTGACCATGGCGACGAACCCTAAATTGCAATTTTTTGATGAACCCTAATTTGAAGAAGATGAAGGGAATGGGGCAGGTAGGTTATAAATAAAGGGGAAAGACAAGTGGCAGGTGCAATTACTTTTCTACCCTCATGTGCCCTGCACGTGACTTCATTTAACTGAAAAATATAACTGAGTTTGCCATAAAGGATATAACGTGCAACATTTTCAAACATTAAATACAGAACCCATCAATTTTAAAGATAAAGGACAACGCCTGAAATTTGGGACAAACATAAAGGACAAAACTTTTTATTTACTCTTGTTTTTTAGTCGCGTTATTGGTTTGTTATGTCGAGCTTTTTAGTCGCGTTTATTTTTTGTTAATCTATGCGTGATTGAGTCGAGTTTTTAGTCGGGTTTTTTCGTGTAATTGTGTGGAGTTAGTCGTGTTTGTTATGTCGGGTTTAGTTAGGTTTGTTATGCCGGATTTTTTAGTCGGGTTATTTTTGTTAATCTATGCATAATTGTGTTGAGATCGTAGTCGGGTTTTTTGTGTATCTGTGTTGAGTTAGTCATGTTTGTTATGTCGGGTTTTTTTAGTCTGGTTATTTTTTTGTTAATTTATGCGTAACTATGTCGAGTTTAGTCGAGATGTAGTTGGGTTTTTTTTATGTCTTTGTGTCCAGCTTAGTCGAGTTTTTGGTTGGTTTACAATGGGTTTTTTAGGTTTACATACAGGATTTGGTTGGTTTATGTTGGGTTTTTTTTTTCAGGTTGCCCGTCGGCGTTTGGCATTTTCCTGGACGAAGATCAAAATCAAGGATTAAAGACATTTTTTTTTTCAGTCGAAACTAAAAACAGAATTAATTCAAAACCGAATTCAGGCTCAATTTAGTTTGTGGTTTCAATCAAATAAATAAATAAAATATTAATTTTCAAATTTTTATATTTTATGTTTTTTTTTATTTGATACTGACTTGAATTGGGCTAAATAATAATTTGCTTAAATTGTAATTGGATTGAGCTAAATGGAAAAATATATAATACTTGAGTAACCATTATTTATTATTCGCTTTGAACTAGATTCAGATTTGTAAATTTAAAACCACATTACCAATTCGGTTTTTGTTTAAAAGTGAACCAAAAACAAGGTCTTTAATTCAATTCGTTTATATTGACTCGATCGTTTATATTGACTCGGTTTTTGGTCTCTCTTTTAAACATCATAATGAGGGCGCAACCAAAAGTAGAAAGGTGCTTTGAATTTACATCATTGATTGACTCGGTTTTGCTTTAATCCGTTTTAAACATAATAGTGACGACGCATGGTTTTGCGATCTTACCAAAAGTAGAAAGATGCTTTGAATTTACGTCATTGATTGACTGGGTTTTTGGTTTAATCCGTTTTAAACATAATAGTGATGACGCATGGTTTTGTCATCTTACCAAAAGTAGAAAGTTGCTTGGAATTTCGGCATTGATAAATCATCAAACCATGTGTAGTCAAGGCCCAACCTTATGTATTACTTTTTAATTTTTAAAACGATTGCTTTAGCCCTCATCTATTACGTTGGTGGAACATCCACCGAAAACGGATCCCCGAAACCCGACTTATATTGTAAACCGATCCGAAATTTTTGAATAAATGTGAATTTATTATAATCTTTGTTAATAGTTGATTATTGATTGAATTAAAAACGAATAATCATAAGGTTGAAAATATGAATAAGAGTTAAATTCGCTAGTCTGTTAAACTTTACAAAAGAAAGTGATTAACGAAGTTTATTATTATATATAAACTGAGTTAGAGTAGTTAACTATTTTTAATAAGGTTTTAAAATTTGTTAGTTTGGTTAATAAAGTTTAAAGATTTATTAGTTAGGTTAGAGAAATGAAGTGGGCAGCTCTGCCATAATATTTAAAGATTGATATGCCAAAACGTGTTTTTTTATCTTTTCCTTCAATTCGTACGTTTTGTACGTTAAGTTTATTTGTATTTGATCTTTATCCTAAGTATATATGCTCACATGCATTATACATGATATCACGTGATAACACCTATAAGCTGAGAATCTGATATTACTGTCACAGCTAACGCTTTTTTACTTATATATTTAATTGTTCATATTTGTTTATTTTTTAAATATTTTTAGCGATCCCACGACCTTTTCCACATGAATACTTTTTCAAAATTTTAATTAAATAATACAATCGAGAAAACTAGAAAAAAAAACCTATTTCCCGCCATCTTAGCCGTTGGCAAAAAGGGAGCCTTGCAATTAATCCTAACCTTCATCACCTTTATTTAAATATTCAACCACATCCATATGTTAATTTCCATCAGTGTGTGCTTGTTTGTTTACTTGTTTCTTTATTATTTAATCCTCTATTTGATTTTCTTTCATTATTGTAGGAGACTATTAGCTAAAGATCAGACTTTCCAACTTTCCAACCAACATCTTCCAACCTGCAAATTACCCTTTGTGTGATTCTCGTTTTGCAATTTTTTCTTCTCGAATCGCTTTAGATTTCTCTTGAAAATGATGGGGACGATGTCTCTCCGTTCTTCAATCGCCATACGCCATAAAAATGCTGCGAATTTGGCCGCATGTGACAAGATTCACCCATGGTTGTCAAAGAAGAACATCAACTTTTTGGTGAATTGCCATACTGAAGGAAATGTTGGTAGGAATAATGGGGTGTCTTCTATTTTGACCAAGCGATCGGCTTTGGTCAATGTAGATCCTGGAACCGCGCTTTTGGATAGTGAAAACTTGGTTTTAGCGCCTAACGGGAATGTGAATGGGCAGGATTTGGTCTCCTACAATGATGCACAAAATGGTTCTGTGATGGGTATGAATGATGATGGTATTGGGATTAGAAATGTACTCAAAGGAAAAGCGTTCTTCGTTACGGGTGCAACCGGGTTCTTGGGCAAAGGTACATGTCTTTTTTTCTTTAATCTTTATGCATGGTGTTCTTGATATAATAGCTATATGTAGCACAAGCAAGACATGATAATTTAGACCCATTGATTGCATGGCGCGCGATCTTGTTATTATTTTATGTACGCGATATTTTATTTTTAATCGTTAAGTAGCTACAAAAACAAATATAGTAGATCAAACATGTAGAAAGTCGCCCAAAATATATATTTGATGCATAGATCCTAATATATCACCTTATTAAAAACTTTAGATTATTATAGTTACAGCATTATGTTGTAACACACAAGTTATATATATAATGTTATTTCGAAAAGTGTTACCTGTTATGACTCGTTACCCCTCCCCCCCCAAACCTCCCGACATGTCCATTTTGTCACATCGAGCACGAACATATAGGAAACAAGGATCTTTAAAGTGTAGTATCACAATGGTAAACTATGATTAGCCCAATTAGGCCACCCTGCCGAATTTGGTGCCTAAATGAATGATTATTCTTGGATGATAGTAACATTTTTGCTTGTTAATTAACTTTCGCTAAAATATACCATATCAATTATGTAGTGTTTATAGAGAAGATATTGCGCACAGTGCCTGATGTGGGGAAGATATATCTCTTAATCAAGGCAAAGGACACGGATGCTGCCATGGAAAGATTGAAAAACGAAGTACGCATTTTTGTTTTGTCTTCTTTCTTGTTCTTAAGGGAGTCCCATGTAGATGTGGCAATTCGATCCGTTTACTTATGAATGGACATGTTATAAAAAATGAGCTAAATGGAATATCAATCAAATTGGTCTAATGAGTTGAAAGTCACCTAATGTTTATACAAAGCTTTAGATTATTACTGTTATAGTATTGTTTTTGTAATCATACTTAAAGCATTAATTTTGTTTAAAAAAGTTTAAAAGAGGGTACAAAAATTGTTCGTGCGTCAACTGGCCTGACCCATATTGTTTTGACCCGTACTAAAAATATCCATTGCCACCTGTTGTCTATGCGCCGCTTAATATTTACATGATCAATCTCACTATCGTTAAGTAGTAAAATTTAAATTTAATATAGGATTGCATTACAGATAATCAATACCGAACTTTTCAAATCTCTCCAACAAGCTTATGGGAAATCATATCAATCTTTCATGTTAAGCAAGCTGGTTCCTGTGATTGGAAATGTGTGTGAATCTAACCTTGGGTTAGATGAGGAAACAGCAGATGTGATTGCAAAAGATGTTGACATAATTGTAAACTCTGCAGCTAATACTACTTTCGATGAAAGGTTAATCTCCTCCTGAAAACTTTAATCATTTGAAAAACCACCAAGAAAAGTTGTACAGATTCATTTTTTTTATGTGTAGATATGATGTAGCTCTCGACACAAACACTGGCGGGCCTAGTCGCCTTATGAGCTTTGCAAAAAAGTGCAAAAAACTTAACCTCTTCTTACAAGTTTCTACAGGTATAGAACGCACCCCATATATACATACACATATAAATCTATACACATTTGACCATTTTCTCTTGATTGTAGCATATGTTAATGGACAAAGACAAGGAAGAATCATGGAAAGGCCGTTTAATGTAGGCGAGACTATAGCACGAGAAAGCCTCATGTATGGGAATCATATGCCAAAGTTGAACGTAGAAGACGAAATAAAAATGGTTTTGGAATCGAAGAAATCCTTGGGAGAAAACGCGTTGCTTCAAAAGCTAAAAGAGCTTGGATTAGAGAGGTATAATGGATTTGCAATCTTGCATACAATATTTGTCTTATTTTTTGTTTTGTTATTGTTAGCTCACTTAAAATCATCTACAAAATTTGTTGTTTTTCACCCAATCATGTGATTTAACCAGGGCAAAGCTATACGGGTGGCAAGACACATATGTTTTTACTAAAGCAATGGGAGAAATGATGATTGACAAAATGCGAGGAGACATACCCGTTGTCATAATCCGGCCTAGTGTCATTGAGAGCACTTACAAAGAACCGTTTCCAGGATGGATGGAAGGAAATAGGTACGTGTGTTCTTAGAGGTGGCAAAATGGGTAGCTCGCAGAAGTTGGTAATGGGTGGGAATGGTCGGGGTTCATTTGATAAAATTTATAAGTAATTATTGTTTTAAATAAGATTTAAAAACTACATTACTAATTACTGTATATCGTTTTTTTAATAAAACGATTTAGGAGGTTAGAGATTAAAGAAAACTAAACCAACCCATTTTTGGCAAACTGGTTACAACTTGATGTTGAAGATTTATTTATTTTATAAATATCTTATTTGTAGGATGATGGATCCAATTGTACTTTACTATGGAAAGGGACAACTTAGTGGATTTCTTGTTGACCCAAATGGTGTTC
>JARYGA010048134.1:0-29193 GCA_030545235.1 Helianthus tuberosus | reverse complement strand
AACCATTTTTACAACACTCTCCCTCACTCACTCCTTCTTCCTCACTAAAACCCTAAAAACCTAAGAACTCTAGCAACCAAAACCACCTCCTTCTCTCTCTCTTCCTCTCTCGGATCTAGTAGACAAACGACAAGGAGGATCGGCCGGATCAATCTTCACCCGAACACCCCCTTTCTTACACCTCGAGTTAGCCGGTTAGTGTTTTCTTGGCTTGAATGTAATCCTCATTATTTTTGTGCTTGATTATGCTTGTTGATGATTGTTTGGCCATGTTTTGTATGAATAAAAACATGTGAAATGGATAACCGGTTAGCATGTTTATGTTTCGGAATGTTTAGATAGAATAAATATTCATGACTTTGGTTGAATGGTTAGCATCCGTTTATGCTTAGGAACCGAGAATGATAATGTCTATTATGTCCGTTCATGTTGTGATGTTTAGTGATAAAAGGTGTTCTAATATTTCCATGAGGGATTTGATGATTTTGTTATCCGAATGATATTAAAGTGATGTTAGGGATTGAATGTTCATGAATGATGTTGAATGTTATTTGAATATGATGAACAACTTGAATGTCATATAAATATTTTCAAATATGCTTTGTTTGATCTGTTTTGTGCATATTTTAGACAAGAAAACATGTTAGTAGATATAGTACACAATTTGCATAAAATTGCAATCCTATTGGTCAGTACATTGCAGGTTCTAGAAGATTTGTTGTGCACGTAATCGCGGTTGCGAGTCGTAACCTTTGGTTGCGACTCGAGACCACATCAAATCTTGTCGAGATCTCCCGGTTGCGAGTCGTAACCACTGCTGATAAGTCGAAACCGCCGGTTGCGAGTCGGAACCTCTGGGTGCGAGTCGTAACCAAAACGTGATGAACCGAGACCTCGGTTGCGATTCGTAACCTCGGTTGCGAGTCGCAACCACCCTTGTCTCGACTGGGCTATTTTGGTGTTATTAGGCTTTGACTGTTGGGCTTTCTGTTGACTGGAATACGTGTTGTTGCTGCTGATTGTATGTTTAGGACTGGCCCAATAACCCAACTGTTTGTGTATTCGCATGTTATACGTGTTTGCTATATGTATTGCCATACGTGTTCGCTATGTGTCTACTTGTACCCGACTTGACCCATATTTGGTAACCATGTTAGGACGTGGTGACCAACACACTTGATCGGGTAAAAATATCTACCGAGCAACCCAAGGTGAGTTCACAACTTAAAAGCATGCGTCCCGGTGGTTTGGGACACGAGACTAGAACAACCCTATCCCCTTGTAAAGGGGATACCATTTACATTCCTTCCCTAGTTACTGGGAACAAACTTACTTTTCCTTCCCTTGTATTGGGAAACCTTTTAGTTAATTACTGTTTATACGGAATGCAACCAAACGGCACTAAACGCAACTCTATCACTTAAAGTCCCTACTACTTAATACCGATTAGTCGCCGGGGCCAGGCGAACGGGTTATTAGTTGATAGCGCTATTTAGGTCTTACCAACCTCACACCGTGCCAAGGTATGGGATCGGTCGTGAACTAATGTACTCAGGCATCCGTCAATGATGATAGAACATTGACATCGGGGCACTCTCTTGCGGATACGCAACGGTCACCTAGTGTTCGGTATTGGAAAAACAGTTTAGTTGCTAACTTTTGGGGTAGCTCCCCATGGCATGTATAAACGGATAAATTAACTGGTGAAACAAGTTTTTGGTAATTAAAACTGGACAACTAGTGAACTCACTCAGCATTATTGTTGACCCCTTACTGCATGCTTTGCAGGTAACCAGTGACTCAGGAGCTTGCAGCTTGGGAAGTGTAGTGGTCGCCTAAACCCGCATGTTGGGTTCTAAATAATTTGAACTATGAACTTTGTTTAAACTATTTTATCTATGCTTCCGCTACTTACTTAACTGTTATTTGAACCTAAACATTGAACTTTAAACTATGGTGCTCACTAACCATTATGGTTGGTGATCATCCTTACTATTATCCAATGCTCAGTATAATTGGTGGCTGGATCCTGGTCGGTCACGCCCTCAAGCGGACGGTACTCCGCAGGTGGGATTTGGGGGTGTGACAGATACATCGTTTCATCTACCTTCTCTCCGGTGAGATCAGGGTTTATCCCAAGATTCATAGCTAATGGGGTGGAAGCTGGAGTAGAACCTGACATCCCAAATTTCTCCAAGATATCATGAACGTACTTCGTTTGATGTATGAAAATTCCTTTGGGTAGTTGATCAACCTGCAGTCCCAAAAAGAATTTCATCTCACCCATCGATGACATTTCGAATTTCTGCTTCATAACTCGTTCAAAATCTTTGCACAAATTTTCATTTGTTGACCCAAATATGATGTCGTCCACATAAATTTGAACTATCAGAAGATGTCCATCGACCTCTTTGGTGAAGAGAGTGGCATCCACTTTTCCACGAATGAAGCTGTTGGCTAGTAGGTGTTGAGACAATGTCTCGTACCAAGCTCTCGGGGCCTGGTGTAAACCATACAGCGCTTTGTCCAGCAAGTAGACCTTGTCTTTGTAGATTGGATCGGTGAAGCCCGGTGGCTGTCCGACATATACCTCCTCTTTTACCTTCCCATAGAGAAACGCCGATTTCACATCTAACTGATATACTTTGAAGTTTTTTCAAGACGCAAATGCCAGAAAGATTCTGATCGCTTCTAGTCTAGCAACTAGAGCATACAATTCGGTAAAATCTATACCCTCCTGCTGACTAAAACCCTGAACTACGAGTCGAGCTTTGTTACGAACCACAACTCCTCTATCGTCTCTCTTACACTTGAACACCCACTTGGTGTTTATCTTCCTCTGACCATCAGGCAAATCCACTAAGTTCCACACTCCTAACTTTTCAAATTGGCTCAGTTCCTCCTGCATCGCATTGACCCAAGAATCTTCAGTAAGCGCCTCTTTGTAAGTCCTTGGTTCAACCTGCGAGATAAAACAACTAAATGAGAATTCAGTTTGCAAAGGAGCAACTTTTGTATAAAAACATGTAAGCCCTTTATCAAGCTGTCTTCGAGTGCGGACGCCTGTTTGCAACTCTCCAATGATCAATTCCTCTGGATGATATGAAAGAGTTCTTGGCATCACTTCGCCTGGAACATCTATATCACCTTCCAGATTAGTAACATTCTGATTTGCACCTTGTTCACTGACTGGGTTTGTTTGACCTGAAATCTGAATTTGCTCCCCCTCAGAATCTGAATCACTATGATCAAATACTGGCATGTTCTCAGATTCTTGATTATCATTCTGTGCCGACTGATTATCTTGAGCAACTTCATTTTGTTGGACATCATCATGTTCACCAGCATTTATTGGACCTGCTTCATCATCATTTGATGCTCGTTGTGGTCGTCTTGAATACTCAGCTGGGAACCTTTCCTGCGATTCTTCATACTCTCTCAGAATATCCAACTCATCAAAGAAATATTCTTCTTCATCCTTTTCTTCTTCCATGTCAAACGAATCCCACAATTTATCATAATTAAAACGCCATGAGTCACCGGGATTTTGAGGCGGCATAGTATACCCCTGACACTCAACATGTTGTGCTTCGATGATCTGCTTCATGCTTGGAACAAAGACTCGTCTTTGTGGACTTGAGTAACCCACAAATATTCCTTTGATACTCTTTGGACCAAACTTACCAAAAGGCTCTAGAACAGTACAGGGTGACCCAAACGGTTCTAAAAACTTCAGGTTTGGTTTGCGATTATTGATCAACTCAAAGCATGCCTTGTTGAATTTCTTTACAGTGAGAACCCGGTTGAGCGTATAGCATGCGGGGGAAACTGCTTCTGCCCAAAAATTTATCGGTAGCTTTGAATCAGCAAGCGTTATTCTGGCCGTTTCGATTAGCGTCCTGTTTTTACGTTCTGTAACTCCATTCTGCTGCGGAGTGTACGGAGCACTAAACTCATGCAAAATACCTCTTTCATCATAATATTCTTCCATCTTGTTGTTCTTGAACTCAGTACCATTATGACTTCTGATTCTTCTGATATGCCTTTGGTACAGATTTTCAATCTTTTTAAACAACGCCATCAAACTATCAAACGTTTCATCTTTCGACTTCAAGAATGATACCCACCAAAATCTGGAATAATCATCAGTAACCACAAGACAGTAGAGATCCCCTGTAATACTTTTGACGTTTACTGGACCAAACAGATATATATGTAGTCTCTCTAACGGTCTGGAAACTGAATTGACTTGCTTTTTAGGGTGTGATTTCTTCTTTCGCTTGCCTTTGATGCAACTAATGCACTCCCCTTCCAGATGAAAACCTTTAATATTAACACCCAAAACTAAATCATTGTGCACCAAGTGATTCATTTTTCGCAAATGTATATGTCCCCTTTTTCGGTGCCACAACTTCGATTCTTTCTCTATTGCTCTAGACACAAAACAATGAGCCTGACCCGTGGTTGTAGTAGCTACACTCATGTCCAGCATGTACAGATCATTAACCCTTGGTGCCCGCATGATAATCCATTCTTCAGGGATAACAAATCCTGGCTTCAAGATCAAACATTCTTTGTCAGTAAAGTGAGTGGTATACATCCTGTCACATATCTGCGAGATACTTAGCAGATTATTCTCTAGCTCAGCAATGTAGTTAACTCTTTCAAACGTAACGATCCCATTGGATAACGTTCCTTCACCAACAATTCTACCACCTTGATTTCCTGCAAATCCCACATAACCACCATTGAAATTTCTAACATCATACAACAATGCAGTCTTTCCTGTCATATGTCGAGACGCTCCACTATTCATAATCCATCATGAAATAGCTCTCGGAAGTTCCTGCACATTTCACAAACAATTTAGTAAAGATGTCGATTCATGCTTCACAATTACCAACTAGGAAGCTCCGGCAAGTCCAAAATCTTAAGTGAGATTTTGATGCCACCAAGCCTCTTTTGACTCGGGTAACTTGACTTTAATGTGAGTTCGGAAAATTTTTATTATTTATCTTTAAAGTTTCCTCAGATCCAACCTCAACCTTTTTGTATAAGAAAAACTCGTCTATCTTAAGTTGACCGGTTAGTTGATTTTTCTTTTGAACATTCTTCTTCTCTGGTGGAGTAGAAGATTGTTTCTCCAATTGTTCATAATAATCCAAAGGAACATCCATCTTTACCGGTGTGGTAGAAGATGATTGTTTTTCCGACACTAAAACCTTTGGTTTATCAATAACTTTTGGCTTCCATGTTTGTTGAGATGATGCAACCCGTTTATAAAATTTGTCATTTTTAGTTACCACATTCTTAACAGGTTCAATTTTGACTTTTGTTTTCTCATTTTTCAAAATTTTCTCAACAACCATTGGAGCTTTGCCTTTTGCTTCAACCTTCTTCTGTCGATTCTCAACAACTTCAGTCTTAGGCTTGAAGTTGGTGCAATTTCTTGCAATGAGACCAACTTTGTTTCATCTAAAATATGCACGAGTATCAACTACCCGACTTGTGCCTTCAGACTGAGGTTGTGAGGCCCTCTTCTCAAAAAATTCTTCATTTGATTTTGAAAAAAATCATTTTCCTCATCAGAAAGTGAACTTGAACTGTTCACAAACACTTTCTTCTCAGCAAACTTCTTGTTTTGAACATTTCTCTTTTGATAACTCTTACCACCCTGATAACCACCCGACCAATTGTTTCGATTGTTGTTATAAAAATGTGGTGGAACAACAGGCTTTTTGTAGTAAGCTTTATCTTTCTCAAAATTCATTTGCCTTTTTGTTTGTTTTAAACTCTTTACTTTAGACAAATCGATTTCAACCATTTTGAATACATTTGTCAATTTTGAAACATTTACATTCTCCAAAGGAAACTCAGAATCCGAATACAACTTATCAGATCCAGCCATCTTGTACATCACAAGACCCGGTTCATCACCTAAGTTGTTTTTGGACTTTTGTTTCAGAATGTATTTGTTCAAGAAACATTCATCATCTCCAGATGAATCACTATCCAAAACACTTTCAGCCATGCCTTTAACAATCTCAGTTTGAACACTATCATCAAATGATGGAGAAGAAAATGTAACATCAATTGAATCAGGAAGTTTCACTTCATTTTCTTCCTCAAGATTAACCAACCTAGATTGCTTTTTCGAATAATTGTCTAGAACTGGTGGTGGAACTTGATGAAACCCGACCCCAGTTCCATCACAGTATACATCTTCGCCTGCTTTGTCTTTCCCGATGGGTTTGGGAATAATGTGTTGCAAAACAAAGCTTGCAGAGTTGTAATTGTTCAATTTCAAATTGATTCTCTCATTTTCAATCTTAGCCTCTTCAAACTGAAGTTTCAATTTAGCAATCTCATCCAATTGTTTGTTGATTAATTCTTCTTTGATTCTCAAAACACATTGCAATTGGAAATTTTCTTTGTATGTTTGACCATTTCTATCATCATTATCTTTAACCGTGCTTTTAAGCTTCTCACATTTTTCAGTGATCTGACGATTTTCAAGAACTAACCTCTCATTTTCTTTCCTAACCTTTTCTTGATCAATTTTATCAGTTTCAATTTTGTTAGTTAATTCTTTTAATCGTTCAGTTGAAGCTTTCACCATTTTATCACGATCAAGGATTTGATCCTCAAAACTTCTGACTTTAGCAGTCAGATCATCAATCTTCTTACCTTTGAGATAAGTGTTTGTACTGCAAACTTTGCATTCCTTGATGCAATTTTTGCAGTCAACATCACCACTGACTTTCTTACCTGACTCAGTCGTTGACGCGTTTGAACTAACCTGGCTTTTAGACTCAGAGACGGATTTAGAATCTACCTCAAGTGCCTTAGCAGCCAGCACCTTGTCAGCCATCTTTCTCTTGTTTTCAGCATTCAAATCTTGAGTCGTGTCAATGATTCCATTGTCAATCTTCTTTGATTTCTCTTTCTCTTCTTTCTCATTCTTCTCTTTTTCTTCTTCTTCTCCGCTTCCCCACCATTTCTTCTGCCAATAATCATCTTCAACTTTATACTCTTTGATTATGGTTTCCACATCAAGAGTGTTATGATCAATAACAATGTTTCCATAGGGGTCAAGATAACATTCTCTGTCTGGATCCCATCTTTTTGCTCTTTTTGCTTCAGAATAGATACCAGATATTTTGATCAATTTGTTCGTGGATAAAAACTTTCTGTGATTAGACTTCTGTTCTTTAGTTCTGTTATCTTTCCAAGGAATAGGTTCAGTTTTTGCCATGAAAGCATATCCAACCGCATCCTCTTCAGGTAACAACTCGCTCCAGTCGTAACCTTCATCGTCGTGAATCACCGCAAGAGCTCTAGATTTTTCTTTGTTATCTTCAATCTGCTTCATTCTTGGCGGCTCCGATTTGTTCTGATCATATATTGCCTTCTTGTAGTAGTCTTCTCTAAACGGGTTTTCAGACTCATCAGCATACGCGTTTCTGCATTCACGCTTAAAGTGACCTTTCTGTTTGCACTTAAAGCACGTCACCTTAGACTTGTCAAAGCCCAACTTGGTAGATGGTCCACCAATTGACTTCCTCCTGGTTTTCTACATGAAACGCTGTGCTCGACGAACTGCACTGGCCATACACCACCTTATGTCGATCAGTCCCATTTCTTCAGGATCTATTTGATCATAGTCCTCTTTTGTTAGGTTGGTGTTGCCAATCTTCCTTGCTACAAGGCTTTCATACGATTCCAGTACCGATGCTAGGAAAACCATCTGTTGTTTGGCAGACTCCTCGCTGAAGTTCGGAGCGTTCTTAAAGTCTACAGCGATGTTGCATTGAAATAAGTTCTTTGCATCAGACTGGTTTGAATTTGATGAAGACCCACTGTGATATCCACTGCTTTGACTTTCTTTGCTCGTTGTGGAGACATTCTCAGCAGAAAACCCAGTCTTGGGAGATGTGTTCTTTGGCATCATGCTCTTTGGATAATACAAATCCAAGTTCTGCTGGTACGATGAGTGATTGACTTTGTACGTCTTCTTTAACTCCAACTCGTGACTTTCTAGTCTCTCAATCAGCAGATCCACCGTATGCTCTGCAGGCTTGATCGTATTCTTCAGCATCAACGCATAGTATTGCCAATCCATTTCATCCGGTAGCAAGTCAAACAGCTTGTTGACTAGCTCTTCTTGAGAATAAGAAATTCCATTTCTCGCCAGTTCCAGCTTCAGGTGCCCAAACCTCTCAATCATTTTACAAACTGATTCATTTTTTAAACACCCAAACAAATCAAATTCTTTTCTAAGTTGTTTCTTTTTGTTTTTCACAATTTTTGTGCTTCCTAAACATTTGGTTTTCAACTTATCCCAGAGATCTTTAGCACTAGAGTATTCGATCAAACATATTATATCTTCTCGAACAGATTGAAACAGCAACGCAACACATTTCTGCTCAGCAACAAACGATTCTATCTCCTCAGGTGAAGTTAAACTTTCTCCACGTTTGCCTCCATTATGGTATCCATTTTTTAGACTCTTCGAGCTAGGAAAAGCAAAGGCTCTCAACCAATCTTCAAACTTCTTGGCCCACCGACTATATTCTTCGATAGCCATCAACTTCGGGGGTTTGTTGTAGGTTCCGAAAGCACTTTCAACCTCCAATGCATCCGATAGCTTTTTCTTTGTATTCGGCGTGTTCTCATTGGTGTTACTAGAAGATGTATCATTTCCACCGTCTCCAACAAACGAAAAAACATCATAAAACGGATTGAAATCATCCATCTTGTACGTACCTGAAAAAATCAGCAAACACTTAGAAAATTTTCGAAATTTTGAAAAACAGCAAGTTTCGAGCGAAATCAGCTTATGAGCGAAATCAACAAAATGAATTCGAGTGAAATCAGATAAATTTTGATTTCGAGCGGAATCAGAATTGTCTCTTGAGCGGAATACAAACTATTCGACTTCGAGCGAAATCAGAAAATAGTTTTCGAGCGGAATCTGATTTTAGCTTGATTTCGAGAGAAATCAACAACTAACTTTCGAGCGGAATTAACTTTTTAGGGCGAAATCAACGAATGTCTTTTCGAGCGGAATCAGGTTATTAAGCCATTTTTACCGTTTTGACTTTGAATTTTAACCTGATTCTTTCTAGGGTTTGTTAACACTATATTTTACACAATATACTCGAAAATCAGGCCATTCCAACCGTTGGAACTAGTTCAAAACAGAAAAGTATAAGAAGAATTGAGTAGAAATAAGAAAATCCGATAGAATTAAATTGTTGGACCGTGTGCGTGACACTAAATTGTCAGTAAAGGCAGTTCAGCATTGTTTACAGAGGCGGAATCAAAGTAAACCATGTCAAAACAGCTCTGATCCTTTTAACTTCTTTCTATTACTGATTGTGAATCTTTACAAGTGTTTCTGAATGAATTTTGACAGCAATTCGACACCTACACCAAGACCTGATTCCGCTCCAACGTTACAAATGACAACAGCCGATACCTATTTATAGGAATCTTAATTCCGCTCCAAACCACATGTCTATTACGAGCGGAATCACCAATATACACTTACGAGCGGAATCAACAATATACATCAGGAGCGAAATCACCTAGACCTATTTGGAGCGGAATCATGAACTTAACATCTGGAGCGGAATCACAAGTATACATTAAATCCTGATTTCGCTTCTAATGACACAAGTGTCATTTGGAGCGAAATTACATGATTAAACAACTAAACTTGTTTTCCAACTCTAATTCAATCTATCTAGACCTAAGACTCAACTAAGACATAGTTAATAGACATTCAGTGCACCAACAACTTGTTTGTATAAAACCTTTGTCAAGAAGTTCGTCTAATTGTTTCTTCAGTTCCTGCATCTCCTTTGGTGCTAAACGATATGGTGCCTTAGCAATCGGTGCCATTCCTGGAATTATGTTAATCCTAAATTCAACCTCTCTATCAGGCGGTAATCCAGGTAACTCCTCTGGAAAAATGTCTGAGAATTTAGATAATACAGGAATATCTTTTAATTATTTTCCTTTAGTATTAATAATTACGGAAATGATATATACTATTACTCATTTCCTTTCATAACTTGCATCTTTCATCCCAGAGATGAATTTTGTCAACCTTGTTGGCTTATCTCCTTTAATTGTGATCGTTTTACCACTTGAGGTAGTTACTTGCACTGACTTTTGATCACATAAAATACTGGCACGATTGGCTACCAACCAGTCCATTCCTAATACAACATCGAATCTAGCTAGATTCATTGGGTAAAGGTTAGCAAAGAAATAATGGTTTAGGATTTCTATTCTTGCTCCTTGCAAGATCTCACTAATCTTAATGGATTCTCCGTTTGTCATTTCCACCAGACAGTCTTGTCGAAGTTTGGCTAAGGGTTGGTCAAGAAGTTGTAGAGAGATGTATTGATATAACTTTGGTTTGCACCAGAGTCAAATAATACTTTCGCAAAAATATCGTTAACTAAAAACGTACTGGCAATCACATCTGGAATCATCTTGGCTTCTTCAGCTGTCAGAACAAATGCCCTTGCATTCTTCTTGGGTCCTTCAGCTGTCTTAGCTTTGCTAGTTGCTGCTAGAGCTAGTTTCAGATAGTTTGGCCTGATGTGCTCACTTTCTCCACAATTGAAGCATATCCTATTACTAAGTTTCTTTCTATAGTTGTCTTCCTTGTGTCCAGACATTTTACAAAAGTTGTAGTATACGGAGCATCTTCTAAAGTGCTTTTTTTTTTTGCAACACTTACAGTAGGGTGTAGAGGAAGAACCTTTACTTTTTCCATGATAATGAAATTCTTGAGTAAGCTTCTGAGCTAGGTTCTTTCTCTGGTTCTCTTCTTGTGTGCGTACTAATTCATCAGTCAGGGTGTTGGCTAGTTCTACTGCTTCTTCTATGGTTTGAGGCCTTGCTGCCTTGACTACATGTCTAATCTCACTAATTAATCCCCAAACGTATCGGGAGATTAATACTGGTTCAGGTGAGGCTAAGCTTGACTACATGTCTAATCTCACTAATTAATCCCCAAACGTAGTGTAACCTTTGCAGTCTATTCCAGTCATTTTACGATTTAGGAACTTATTGGCGATTTGTTCCTTTTCATGAGGAGGACATAATTTTCTTTCGACTATCTCTTTAAGGTTATCCATTCCATATTATAAATCATGTCACTTCCCCTAGACTGGAGAATAGTATTCCACCATTCTAAGAATGCATTTTTTAAAAGATTAGAAGCAAACATAATTTTATCTTCATCTGCACATTTACTTATTTTTATGACTACTTCTATCTTTTTATATCCAGCGTAAGGCTAAAATGGCTCCTTCATTGCCTGAGAATTCTATTGGTTTGCAGGTCAAGAATCCTTTATAAGAACAACCGTAAGAGGCGGTTCTTCTTCTTTAGAAATTGAAGCTTGGATTATAGGTCCGTTATTATCATTCACACTGTAACTTGGGTTAGTGTGTTATCGTTTACTTCCATTTGGAGATTTATTTTCTACTTCTTTAACAGTCATGATAATATATGGCATAGCATCTACAATTCCTTATGCTATTATGTGTTGAATGGTACTGTTATCTATTTGGTTTCTGATATTCTCATTATTCTGGTTTTCCTGATTTACTTCGTTGTCTATCTGAATTCTGAACATTTATTAGGTATTAATTATTACAGAATAAATTTAGTACAAATATTTATACATAATCACACAAACAAATTGATAAAAAACGTCGAACATTGCGACTTTTACTCTTTTCATACATATATATGCGTCAATTACAAACTACAGCTGAAAATTAAACATGCTAGTAGTTATGCATCGGTATCTATTTTAGTCTATCTTGTTTTGTTTATCAAAATACAAAATTACACATATATCTAGGCATTATTCTATGTATCATGTATCCAATCATGCATATCGCGTTCGACATGCTTCCACGTAAGCTTCTCTCCCATTTAACGAATTCTATCGCCTTCTTCGACTAACTCATCGCCCCATTGGTGGAGTTCCTGCATATTTTCTTCACTCGTGTGTGGTAATGGTGTTGGTACTGGGTTAGGGTATCGAGGTATGGGGTGTCCGTAAGGGTATGTGTAGGATCGATTTGACCGATCAAATGAGTCAATTTGAATGTGTTTACACTATTTAGATGGCGGAAACATCTAAACAGCTTAGAATCAGACAGAAAAGAATAGAAAACAGAAAAGATTCACTTTTAACACTTGTTCTCTGTTATATAATGACTTGAAAATCTGGCAGCACTTCGTTACAACTTCTCGGAATGCGTACCAACTGAGAACTACACAAGCCTATTTATAGGCAACCAGATTTCGCTTCAATATGCCTCAAGCGAAATCTCATCACTTGATTTCGCTTGAGGCTTACATCATACATTTAGACCCCTACACTTTACATACTTGACACTTTTAGACCCTAGACTTATGACGTAGGCTTTAGACATCGTGTATCAACAAACTCCCCCTTGGATAAAGCCGAAGTCTTCGGTCTAGATCTTCACATGGACTTGAACTTTTCTTCTCTAGGCTTAGGTTTTCTCAACAACATCTTCCTAAGCTTTTCATTATCATCAGCTCTTTTCTTTTCTTCAGCAGCTTGCCTTTGAGCAAATGTCTCCTGAAGATATCTATCTTTTTCTTCTCGAGCTTTACGTTCCTTTTCAGCTTTCTTTTTTACTTTCTCCTCCAAAGCCCACCAAGATGACTTCCATTTAGTTCCAGAATTGATATTCTTTTGAAAACACACATTCACAATTCTCTGAAACTGCATTGCCTGATCTTTATCTTTTGGCGAATGATGAATCTTGTTGATGAACAAGCATTCTATATCTTTTGCCGAGCAATTAACAAGCCACATCGGATCAAAAACACGAATTTCTCTAAGTTCACTTCCTGCTCGATACGTGATCACTGCTTCAGTAGACAGACAACTATATACCCAATGCATAAATCCTTTATAGAATTCTTGTTCCATTGGAGGTACTGGTATAATCTTCATTGTCTTTGGCTTCTTGATATTAAGAATCCTTTCTTCAACACCAGTTTCAGGATTAACTCTTGGAATAATCTTTGGACGATGAGGCTTCCAGAATCTGAATCCCTTAAATGATTGAAATCTAATAAACCCCCACATTTTAATGTCATTCTTCCTCACAGGATATTCCAAAGCTTTGACCTGTGATAACTCCTCAACATCCCACCATGGGAGTGACATAAGATCAAATAACTTTTCGAAATACTGAACACCACATTCTTTTCTGACTGCATAAGCATTCACATGTGGTAGAAAACCCCAACTAATAATATCTCCCAAAGAAATACTTCGATCCCGTTGATAAAACTTCAATGGTCTTTTGAACTTTCTGTCATGATCAACTTTGAACCATTTCTTTTTCTCTTCTTTATCCAGATCTTTCTTTGTACCATCAGGATTAAAATTTTTAAGAACTTCAGCAACTTTTCTTCTCAACTCATCACGATTTTCTTCAGAAAAAAATTCCATCAGTGTAGGCAACTGAGAAGTATCTTCATGAACACTTTCATCATCTTCCCAGTCTTCAACTTCTACTTGATCATACAGATCAGCATCTTCAACATATCGATATTCATAATCATCATAATGATCAGCATCAAACTCATTCAGCTCTCTTTCTAAATCAGAATTCATTTCTTCTTCAAAATCAAACTTGAACTCTGGATGATCTCTTCGAGTCATTTCTTTTATGGTTTCCAGCGTATAGTTATGAAAATGCTCTCCTTCTTCCCGATATGTATCCAGTCTAAGAATCAACTTTTCAGCTTGATCAACATTTTGATCATCACCACGCTCCCCCTCACTTGTTGCATTATCATATTCAACATTTGCATCATCTTGTAATAAATCATCAATTGCTTCTTCAGTTGATTTTTCAGAAATTTTCAGACCAGAAGCACCTTGATCTTGATCATCATCTCCATCATCATCATCACTACTACTTGCAGAGATCACATCATCATCTGCATCTTCTTCTTCATCTTCGTCATCATCCTCTTCATTCTCTCCAGTAAGAAGATCTTCAATTTCAACATCAATATCAAAAATACCAGAAACTGATGTAAGAGGACGAACATTCAGAATGATATCTTCAGAAACATCAACTGGAATAATAGCTTTTTCTTCAATTTCAGGACCCTTTCCCTTATCCTTCATTTGCTTATCAATTTCAGCCTGTTTCTTAGCTTTCTCTTCATCACGAACAATTTCATTGTATTTCAACTCTAGAGATTTACCCATCAACTTTTCCAACACTTTCTTCATCATTTTGCTTTCATGTTCATTTCTTGCTTTGATTTCCTCCAACTCTTGATTTTCTAGCTCATAGTACTTGAGATGTTCATCTCTATTCTTCTTTTCTTCCAGTAATTCTGCAATCTGAACTTTCATAATATCCATCTCTGCTTCATTAGATTCTATTTTCTTTAGCAAAGACTTGTTTTCAGCTTCAGTTGCCTTTACTCTCAATTCAAGAACTTTCTCACGATTTTCCATCTTTTTACACTCAGCTGCTAACTTCTTGTTTTCATCAGCTACAACATCAATTCTCTTTTCAACATGTATAATCTGTTCATCTGTTGCAAAAGTAATATTTCCAATATCATCAAGAGAAACATTTTCAGGAATACCAGCAAAACCTTTAAATCCAGAAGATCCAGGTGTTGTTTGAATGCTAGGTTGTGAAGATGGTGGTGTTTGGATATTAATTTGTGGAGTAGAAATAGGTTCATGTGGTGGTGAGAAATGTGGTAGTGAAGTTTGATGAGGTGATGAATGAGGTGAAATAGGTTCAGATGGTGGTATAGATTGACTGGTTCCTTCAGTTGTTTTCTTCTTCAAGACAATTTTTGAAATCTTGATTGTTGGACTAACAACTCGAGTCTTCTTCTGAGCAACTTTCTTTCGAGCTCCTCTCTTCTTTTTACCACTATCAGGAGTTTGTGATTCAGATACATGTTCCGGTGAAGGTTCATAAGCAGTATCATCTTTCTCTTGTCTCTTTCTCTTTTTTAATAATTTTTCTTGTTCAGCTGCTTCTTTAATTCTTCTTTGACGTGCAACTTCATCAATAGCTTCATCTGAAGAACTAGAAGAACTTGCATCAACATCTTCAATCACTACATTGTCAGCAGCTTTACTTTGTTCAGGAACAGATTCAGAAATCCCTTTCAAAAACTCTGTAGATCTTGGAGAAAAACGAATACCTCCTTCAACATTTGTTTCAATTTCAGTTTCAGCTTCAATGTTGATTTCAGCTTCAGTTTCAACATTAGTTTCTGCTACAGCTTCAACTACTACTTCATCTTCAGGTTCATCAACCAATAGCGTTTTAGCAACCTTCTTATGATGCTTCTTTGGTTGTGAAGATGAACCTTCTTCAGCTTGCACTTTAGGAGTTGTTTTCTTACTCCTCTTCTTTTGTTCTTTTACAAACCACACACTTCTTGAAGGTTTAAACTTTATCAACTTATCCAACTCATCAGCATAACTAGTTTCAGTTCTTTCATCTTCATTCCTCCAGTGTTCATGATTAACTGGATCAGGATCTTGATAATCTGGATTGCTTATGAAACCAAAAAATGCAACTTCCTTCTCTGGTTCAGGATGATTTGTATGATATCTTGCTAATTGAACAATAGAATCATTATTCATGTGAGCCAGAACCAACAAGTCATTCTCCATATCTCGAACAATTCCTGGATAAGCATGATCAATCATCATTTGAATGAATCTTGGATATATCCAGCTTCTTCTTTTTGATGTCACCTCTTCCACAAGATAATGAAATACAATATGAGAAAAATTGTACTTCTTGTTTAAAACAAGAGCAACTACCATGTTCATGTGATAATCACGCATAGCATCGTAACTACCCTTTTGATGACTTAGAGCAATCAACACTGAATGAATAAAGAATTTGAACGGCTTTGTAAATTTTGATTTTAAAACATTAGCAGCTTTCACATCTCCAATGTATCCCATTCTAAGCAAACATCCTTTCACCATTCTTTCAGGAAATGCTTTTGGTGAATTTTCAGAATCAGGAAAATCTAGAATCTCACGAACATATGCCTCCGTTATCAGAATTTGTTTCTTTTCATCAGCAACCTTAACAAGCGAAGTAATTACTTTGTTTTTCTCATCATACACAGCATGCTTCCAAAAACGTTTGATGTGTGACTCATACACCATTCTTCTATCTGTTAACGCTTTTTATATTGGCAATCTTCTCATGAATTCCAGAATACTAGAGAACTCAGACAATTTTGAACTCCTTGTCACATCAAGATCACAACAAGAATTGTGAAGAGCTTTGAATAGAATATTCGAAGGCTGCACATCAAATACCACAAAAATTCAAACACATTAGACAATTTTTTATAAAATGTCAAATTTACTCATCATTTCAAGCGATATCCATGATTTCCCTTAAAGAACATCTGATCATATAACACTTTGTTCAAGTGAGATGGTATTTGATCATTTCGCTTGAAGAATCAACAAACAGCAACAAATGTTCAAGCGAAATAGTAACAAAATGCTTCGCTTGAAGCGACACTAACAACCCCTTGAAGCGACACTGTTCAAACATCTCAAAATTTTTTTTAAACATATGATCAAATTGATCACACAGTCCTGTTCTACTTACAATTCCGAGCAAACTGACTCTATTTTAATCCATTTTGACCAACACATCTGTTCTAGATCTACGATTGAAGTTCTGATCAAACGACAAGCTTTCAAAAAACATTCAGATCTGAAACAATCAAACATCACACAACAATCTACACATGATTCCGACTACACATGTATGATTTGATTTGATTTTATCCAGTTAAAAACCCTAAAACTATGTGTTCTAACCCTAACAAACGCCGACACATCAAAAATCAACGAAAATCAGTACAAATCTCAGAAAATACTCACATTCACCATGATTATAGTTGAGTTTACCAACTAAAATCACAAGATCTTGGTGAAATTTTGACAGAGTAACGGTAGAAAACAAAGATTTAGATGAATTCGCTTGAAGTCTCTCTGACAGACCTTGAAGCGAAATGTTTGAAAATAATGACTGAAGCGAAGCTTGTAATCCTTTTATACCCTTGAAGATTTCGCTTGAGGCTTACTTAAAAAACTCTTGAAGCGAAATCGTTAATCATGAAGGTGTCGCTTGAAACAGATTTAAGCGCAATTTTGTTTCTTGAAGCGAAAACCTTAAAAACTTGTTTTACTTTTTGATTTTATCATCTTTTAATGTCACACCCAATTAACCAAGTCCAAGTTAATGACCTTGGTCAACTGACTAGTTTTACCAAGTCCAACTTAATGACCTTGGCTAACCAAACTATGAAGATACTGGATTTCTTAAAAAATTAAGTTCAAATTAATGAACTTTTGAATCATTTTGATCTTTCAATCTCATTTTAATCAACAAACACTTGTACCAAACATTGTACTGCATCACAAGCTTACCCAATCCTCATCAATCTCAGACATGATCTGCACAAGACTTTGAGCTTTCGATTCCCAATGTCAATTGTCGAAAATAAATTGAGAAACTAAAATCTTTTTGGATTTTAAACTGAATAAGCGGAAACTATGTACACACAATCTTTTTGTGAGCGTGTTAAGGGATCATATCAGCTGCCGACTAGACACAAGTACCGTTAAGCTGAGTTACATTACCAATATTAAACAATTTGCATTGATTTCCGATATACTGATCCACTTTAAATCTTCACACATTTCTCAATCTGTTCAGGATACGAATTTAATGTTTTAAGACTTAAACTTTTATATGTGTCCCACCTCAGAATATACTCCCGTATCCAGATCCCAATATTCAGTCTTACAGGAAAGATTTAACACAAATGATATCTGTAAGGGGTTAATAACTTGTTGGTGCACTTATGTCTGTACTTTGTCTGTATTCGGTCACAATGTAAAACGATGTCTTTGTTAGTCTGTAAGTTTGACCAAGTCAACCATCCTCCGGTTTGACTTGGCCAAACAGTCAACATTATGTGTGCAATTTGTTTGGTTCGAAGGATGGTCATCGAAGGATCACTTATATCCTTCGATGATGATGAGCTCGAAAGATGGACCTTCGAGAGATGGACCACGAAAGATCACATCCTTCGTGGTACATGTTGATCGTTCGAGCTGTTACTGGTCGATAGATGATCCTTCGATCATGCTATCTGATCCTTCGACCGGACCAGCTGTGTTTGGGTATAAATACCCGTGTGTTATGTTCATTTCGACAGGTTGGACACTTAGAGAGCAGAAACACACACACACACTGAGAGAGAGTTTACAGGACTGATTTGTAAACATTGAGCTGTAACTGAACCTTTCATACGTTTAATACAAGTGGTGTTAATCGCTGAACTTTGCGTGTCGTGTTATTGCGTGTTCTATCTCGGTTTGCTATTTCGGTTGGATTCCGCACAACCGGAGTGGTTCGTATACAAGGATTAGGCGACTAGATCCTCCCCTAGCCGGACCTACAAGTGGTATCACAGCCTTGGCTCTTATCCTTGTTAAAACCGAGGTGTTCTTGCTGTTTTTCGGGTTTTTGAAAAGTTAATATTTTCTGGAAAAACTTGTTAAAAGTGGGATTTTAGTGAAATTTCGGCCGAAATCGGGTTTCGAACATCTTCGGTTCATCAGGAAACTCGCATATTTGGGCTGTGTTCAAGTGATATTCAAGTTGGTTCTTGTTGAAATACACTCTTTGATCTTAAAATTTTTAAATTACCAAGTGTTTGTGTGTTGGAAAGGGTATTTTGATTATTATATTCGAACCTTACCTGTTTTCGTGCAACCTGCATGGTCTGACCATATCTTCCGCAGAAAGTTTCTACCAACCCATCACCTTTTTCACCAACTTGTCACCGTTTGTCAACTGTGTCAGAACCGTTCGAAAGATATCCTTCGAACTCGAAAGACCATCTTTCGATCAGTGGAGTTTCGATAGATCATCATCCTTCGAACCAAGGAATCATTTCGAAACATTCATCTTTCGGTCTACTGTTCATTTTCGAAAGACTAGGATCCTTCGATTGGGGAGTCTTTCGAAGTCATCTTTCGTGATTTATCTTTCGGTCTACAGTACGTTTTCGAAGGATAAGGATCCTTCGTTGGAGAATCTTTTGAAAACATTGTTCGAAACTCAACAGTGATCTTTCGAACCTTGTTGATCTTTCGAACAGGTGTTGATCTTTCGATCCTTAGTCTGTTTGTATTTAACAGTTTGTATTTTTCAAGTGTCTTTCGACAGGTATCCTTCGGCTGATCAAAAATGAATTCGATGTGGGGTGTTCCGGTAAATACAGAGATGTATTTTGGTACTCCAACTCCGGATTCGGGTTCGCAAGCCAATACTACATCTACCGGTCAATGGGCATTCGTATCAAATCAAGCTCCAAGTGTTCAAAGCATTTTACTAAGCGAAAGTGAAACGGGAAGTTTGAATAGGCCTCCAAAGTTGATGCATTTAAGTGAATATCCGGGATGGTTTGACAGATTTCATACATATGTCCTTGGTCAAAATACAGAGTTGTGGTTGCGGTTCATCACAGATTTTGATCAAACAATAGAGGTTGCTGCATCATCTGCTGCTACATTTGCAGATCTTACCGAAGATCAAAAGAAAGTCTATGATTTGGAGAAGAAAGCATATGCCATTCTTACTCAGGCATTAAACAAAGATATTTATCATCAATTCGTCAGTTTCAAGACAACGAAGCAGTTGTGGGACGCATTGAAGATAAGGGGCATAGGAAATGAAGCAACACGTCAATTAAGAAAAGATCTGCTAAAGAAAGAGTTTGATGGTTTTGTTTGTATGCAAAATGAATCTCTAGGAGATTTGACAAGTCGATTTACCCATTTGCTGACTGAATTGGCAAATACTGGGGTTGTAACAACTTCAGTAGAGATAGTGAAGAAGTTTGCAGATGCACTGCCACCTCAATGGAGTAATTTCATAGAAATCATGAAGTACAATGGCACTTTGGATACAACAAGCTTCGGTGATTTTGCTCAACTCCTGGAAAACAAGAATCAGGAAGAAACTCTAAAGGCAAAAAGAATTGCAGTGCCACAAAATCCTGAAATTTATTATGGAACTTCTAGCACTTCTGCAAAACCATCTTCACACGCTCCACTTCAAACAGCATTTGTGTCTAGCACGAGCTTGTATGGTACTCCTCCTCCAACAACAGATATGTTTGGAAATCCGCTTAATCCAGCTCCTCAACCAGCACCACAACAGCAACAGCAAATCAGAACAACTGATATTTTCGGGAATCCACTTCCTCCTCAACAGCAAGCTTGTTATGGAAGTACATCATCTGCTGGTCAACAACCAAAGCCAAATACAGTACGGCTCGACACTTCAAGCTTTTCTAAAGTCAGTGTTGAAGTAGCAAAAGAACATATGGAGCTGCTAAACACTGTGGTGAGCGCATACTGTGGATTAGTGGAGGGTCAGATTGGTAATATTAATCTGACACAAGAAGACTATCAGCAGATAGATAAAGAGGAGATGGAGATGATGGATATCAAGTGGGCCTTTGCCAGTGCTGTTAGGCGAGCAAAGGATTTTATGGAAAGAACAGGCCGAACCAGCTTGGAAAGCAAGAAAGACACCAAGTATGGGTTCGATAAACAAGCTGTTAAATGCTTCAATTGTGGTGAACGTGGTCATTTCAAGCGTGAATGTACAAGACCAGCTCAGCATGGGAACCAGAATCCCTTCAGAGGTCAAGGAAACAGGGCCAATCAGAACCAAGCGAGGAACAATGATCGCACACTGGTGCCTGTCAACAACCAGACCCAAGCAGGACCATCAAATGCCAACCAGGCACTTGTGGTTCAAGTAGATGAAGGCTGTGATTGGTCAATCCAGTTGGGAAATGATGCACCAGATGGAACAGCCTGTTTTGCTGAAGTGGTTAATGGTCTTAAGCACGCCAGTGGTGGAGAATCTTCCACCAATGGCAGTGAATCTTCTGAGGATGAAGACTCTTCCGGTTATAGTGGAAGTTCAGATGAAGAGTCCTCCGCTTCAGGCGATGATCATGTGGATGACACATCAAGTGCGTCAGTCGATGCAAATATTGATGAGCTTTTGGATGAAGTTGCAGCAGGAATTCAAAGAAGATCTATTTTGGTGGATCAAGCTGCTTATTCTTCGTCTTCTCTCCATTCAGCCTTTATGGCGAATGTCGACAGTTCATCAAGTCAGGTATGTGTCGACGAACCCACTTCTGTTAGCTGTAATAACTGTGATAGTTT
Organism: Helianthus tuberosus; assembly: GCA_030545235.1. Taxonomy (NCBI): domain Eukaryota; kingdom Viridiplantae; phylum Streptophyta; class Magnoliopsida; order Asterales; family Asteraceae; genus Helianthus; species Helianthus tuberosus. Next base: position 7,826 of record JARYGA010048134.1, on the reverse strand, counting down.
GCATGTGAGATGTGCTGAGTTGGAAGCAAGCATGTCTGAGTTGCAAGGAAAACACGATGCTTTACAAGCTAGTCTGTTTGAATTGCAAGACAAACATGTTTCTGTGAATGATAGGTGGTGTGAATTGCAAAGCAAACACGAGGCTTTGCAAGAGAAATATGATGTGACATTCATTCACAATCAGAAATTAACAGTGGATCTTTCAAAGTGCACTGAAGCCAACATGTTTTATGGAAACCATGAAAAGGAATTTAAGTCAATGATTGAAACATTAAAGAAAGATAAAACTGAGTTGACTAAAATGGTCTCCAGAAAACAAACCGACATAAACTTGTATATCACTCGCCTTGAGGTGATGCAAAAAGAAATGGCTTGTGTTAAAACAGAAAGTGAGGCGATCCGACTCAAGTTAGACAGTTATTTGAGTTCTAGCTATGTGTTGGATCACATCATTGATGTTCAAAAAGAGAAAAAGGATGTCACATGCATAGGCTATAAGAAATGTCCACCACCCGTGAGAAACAATTTTGATGCTTTGCCTGATGAGGAGTATAGGACTCACTTTGAGCCATCTGTTCCTTTGGACGTTGAGGAATTTGCAACAGGGCTCGGATACAAGAAAGAAGTATCATCCGATTCAGATGTGTCAGCGGATACATTTGTAACTGCTGAACAGAATCAGGATCCTCCAGTTGTGATTGAGGATGCTGATTCTTCTGATGATGAGTCTGATGATACTGATTCGGAAAAGTCTAATGCAGTAATCAAAGAAGAGGACATACCTCTTGAGAATCATATCCTATGTGATCCTCCCACAAAACCTGCTAAGACTGTTCCAACCGAGTCCACATCAGCAAAAGAGTCGGAGAGTGTGGATTTGCTGTACACTCTTGTTGGTGATGATAAAATTTACTCAGACAAAGATTTTCCTATTAAGAATGTTAATCAATCTTCAATAAGTAAAGTCTTTGAAAATTCGACAAGTAAGTTTTTGGGAAAGACAGGACCACATGTTACAGTCACACAGTGTCCTCCTATCCCAAAGGCTGAAGTTAGAAACCAATTTGGAAATAAGAAATTACCAACAGTGCAAACCCAGCAAAATCATACCAAACCCAAAGGTAAAGCACCGACTCAGAGTCAAAGGAAGCCAAATCAGAAGAAGAAGAAAAATGTGAACTTTGTGAAATCGAAGGGAACGGACAAAATTGAAAAGTTTGCAAATCAATCTAATTTAGATTTTGTCCAAAAAGCAACTGTGATGAAAAGGAATGAACCAAGTAGTTCAAAACCTAGTACCTCGGGTTCACAAAGTTCATCATCGGCAAGACGACCACATGATACTTCGGGGTTTGTTGAACGAAGATCATGTTTTGAATGTGGTACAATTGGGCACATTGTCAGAAATTGCCCGTATCTTCATAAGTTAAAAGGAAAAGATGATGATCCCCGTGGCCCAACTGACCGTAGGCGATCTGTTTCTGTAAAACAAGATCCCCGACTCATAAGAGAACGGGAAAAGAAACAGAAACGCCAACAGGTCAAGAAACTTGAAAAAGAAATTAAAACCGATGTGGTCCACAAACCATCTGTCTCAGTTAAACCAGATAATTCAAAGTTTTCAAAAACTTCAAACAATCAAACTGGTAACACTCAACAGACCTGGAAACCAAAAACGGTTATTGAATCAGGGGGACCATCACAATTTCCAAATCATCAAAAAGTCGAAGTTATTGTTGTTGATAAAAATGGAAGACCCAAGACCACAATGGCTTGGGTCCCCATCTCCAACTAATCGATTGAGTTTATGTGCAGGGTGTTCCAGGAGGAACTATCAGTAGTCATTGGATTGTTGATAGTGGGGCATCCAGGCACATGACAGGCGACATGAAGCTTCTCTACGACGTCAAATCTATTAGAGGAGGTTATGTTGCTTTTGCTGGAGATAAGGGCGGATACATTACGGGTGAAGGAATGATTTCCAACGGGGTTGTTAGCTTTGACAAGATCAACTTTGTGCAACAACTTGATCACAATCTTCTTAGTGTTTCTCAAATTTGTGACAAGCAGTTCTCAGTACACTTTGATGCTAATGGATGTTATGTGCTGAAACCCGGCTTCAAAATCCCAAAAGAATGGATTCTCTTGTCGGCTCCAAGGATAAATGATCTGTATGTCCTTGATATGAGCCAAGCTATCACAACGTCTGCACAAGCAACATGTTTCGTTTCTAAAGCCACAGAAAAAGACACAATCTCTTGGCACAGACGAATGGGGCACATTCACTTACGCAAAATGAATCATTTGGTGTCAAATGAATTGGTGAATGGTGTTCCTCTTAAAAATTTCCATCTTCAAGACGTCTGTGTTTTGTGCCAGAAAGGAAAACAAACGAAGAAGCGACACCCCACAAAGAAAGTCAACACGGTGGCTGTTCCTCTTGAACGTTTGCACATGGATTTGTTCGGTCCTGTCAAGCACAAAAGCATTAGGAATGATCAATATTGCCTCGTGATTACTGATGATTATTCAAGATTTTCTTGGGTGGCGTTCATGGCACACAAGAGTGAAACCTTCAGTATTATCAAAAACTTGATCATTCAGATTGAGAATCTTTACAACTTGAAGGTTAGGCGGATACGTAGCGACAATGGTACTGAATTCAAAAATCATGCCATAGCGGAGTTTTGCACTTCAAAAGGTATTCTTCACGAATTTAGTGCAGCTTATACTCCTCAGCAGAATGGCGTCGCTGAACGTAAGAACCGCACATTGATCGAGACTGCTAGGACTATGTTGGTAGAGTCGCAGCTGCCCATTCCATTCTGGACTGAAGCTGTGTCCTCTGCATGCTATACTATGAACCGAGTCCTTACAGTCAAAAGGCACAACAAGACCTGCTTTGAGCTTATCAACAAACGGAAACCAGACTTGTCTTATCTTGAACCGTTTGGAGCTCCTTGCACTATTATCGATCCTAATGGAAAGTTCGGGGCAAGATCAATCGAGGGATACTTTCTTGGGTATTCCACCCCAAACTTAAGAGTCTGGAATTTAGAGACTAAAAGGGTCGAGGAATGGTCTGAAGTCAGAGTACAGAGGCATACTTTACCGGTTAGAAATCCTGGTCAGCCTTGGATGTTTGAGTACGATGACTTTTTCAATTCGATCAATGTTGAAGCCGTTGAAGAAAGTGCTGCGGCAAGGATGTTTTTCGAGAGCGACAATGCAACAGATTCACCGTTGGTTCGTCCCATTATAGTCAATCAAGAACCATCTTCAGTGAACAATAATGCTCTCGACAATGAGGTTTTTCAAGATGCTACCGAATTGAACGAATCTTCAGAGGATGACGAATTTCTAGATGCAGATCAAGAAGCTCCAACAGCAGTTCACGGTATTTCAGAGGGTACTCCTCCAGTGGATGTCCCTAGAACAGCTGAAACTTCTGCATCATCCTCTTCGTCAATTCCGGGACTTGAATTGATTGCTGATCTCAATCTCAACAATCTGGGTACAAATATTCCAGTTCAAGATAATCCAGAAACAAGGATTCACAATACCCATCCTCAACAAAACATCATCGGAAATGTACATAGTGGCGTTCAAACAAGAAACATGTTGCGGAATAACAACAATGCAGGCTTGTATGCAACTATCCGAGAATCTGGTCAACAGAATGATTGGTCTTTCGCGTGTTATGTCTCACAGGAAGAGCTAAGAACTTGGAAAGATGCTTTGAAAGATAGCTCATGGGTTGAAGCGATGCAGGAAGAACTGCAACAATTCCAGAAGCTTGGTGTCTGGAAACTCGTAGAGAAACCTGCTGGATACAAGAAGATTGGTACCCGTTGGGTGTTTAAATGCAAGAAGGATGACCGTGGGATCGTTATCCGGAACAAAGCAAGGCTAGTCGTTCAAGGTTTTCGTCAGATTGAAGGAATTGACTACAACGAAGTATATGCACCTGTTGCACGTCTAGAAGCCATTCGGATCTTTCTGGCCTATGCCTCATTCAAAGGTTTCAAGGTATACCAGATGGACGTGAAGAGTGCTTTCTTACATGGTGTGGTAGAAGAAGAGGTGTACGTCGAGCAGCCGCCAGGTTTTGAAGATCCTATCCATCCCGATCGGGTTTGGTTGCTCAACAAAGCTCTATATGGTCTACATCAAGCACCGCGAGCTTGGTACGCAACCTTATCTAATTATCTGCTGGAGAACGGTTTTCGCAGAGGTGTTATCGATTGTACTCTCTTCATCAAAGAACAAGATGGAGATCTTCTACTGGTACAGGTATACGTTGATGATATTATATTTGGTTCTACTAACGATGTTTTGTGTAGGGATTTCGAGGGTGTAATGCAGGATAAATTCGAGATGAGTGCTATGGGGGAAATGACTTTCTTTTTGGGTCTACAAGTACAACAAACAGAGTCTGGGATATTCATCCATCAGACTAAATATGTTGGTGACATCTTGAGCCGGTTCCAGATGTCTGATGCAATGCCCATCGGTACCCCATTGCCACAAAATCACGGAATTACTCCAGACTTGAAGGGTCAAGATGTTAGCCCCTCATTCTATCGCGCGATGATTGGATCTCTTATGTACCTCACAGCATCAAGACCAGATATAATGTACCCAACGTGCCTGCTTGCCAGATATCAAGTGAACCCGAAGGCCTCACATCTTGCAGCTGTAAAAAGGATTTTTCGTTATTTGAAGGGTTGCCCTGACACCGGTCTGTGGTACCCTAGGGATAATAACTTTGACTTGATTGCATTCAGTGATTCTGATTTTGGCGGATGCAAAATCGACGGCAAATCCACAACGGCTGGATGTCAGTTTTTAGGAAGTCGCCTAGTCACATGGCAGTGCAAGAAGCAGACGTGCGTCGCTACATCAACATGCGAAGCTGAATACATTGCTGCCTCAAGTTGTTGCTCCCAAGTACTGTGGATACAACAGCAAATGCGTGACTACGGTTTTGAATTCCTAACTACTCCTATTTACGTTGATAATTCTGCTGCATTACAGATCACTAAAAATCCTGTGCAGCATTCAAAGACTAAGCACATCGACATTAAGTATCATTTTATACGTGATTGCTTTGAGAAAAGGCTAATCGATGTTGCTTATGTCCACACCGATGACCAACGTGCCGACCTTTTTACCAAAGCTTTTGACAAATCAAGATTTGACTATCTTTTATTGGTAAACGGCATTAAGGTCAAGCAAGAGTAAAACCAACATCGGAAAATCATTTTTGTAAATATCTTTGTGTTTTAAATTTGTCTTAGTTTATTGATTTTAGGGGGAGTAAATCCAAAATTTGAAAATCCAAAAACATTGAAAAATTTCAAAAACACAAAAACAATAGAAAAACAAAAACAAAAATGAGTTTCCTGGCGAGCAAAAGAGAAAATGATAGTACATCAGTGGTCTGTCTTTACACTCTTTAAACCTTAAATGAAAAACGATAAACAGCTCTATATAAGATGTATCGGTAGGCTTACAATCATTTTAAAGTGTGCAGGGTGATATAAACTTAAATCCGACTGAAGACTGGGTGGGAACCATTCATTGGCATATGGTCTTAGTACCGAAATTTCGTTTGAGAGATTGCCGAGGTTCTGAGATATTCGGTCTTTATGCTGCTTATCATCTGGGTATCATGGTTGTATCTTTTACCGAAAAATAACGGGGACGCAAGTCTAGATCTTCCATGATACTATATATACGTGTACATATTGCATACGACCTCAATAAGTGATCAACAATCACATGTCCAAACAAAATAAGTGATAATATATCACAAATTCTTTCCGGGTGTCAAGTTCATCTCTCTGCTGTACGAAAGTACTGACCTGTTCACGGACTTGCTCCTGTGCCCTCATGCATCGAAAATCAAGTTCCTCGTCAATAAGTGATTTTATCACATAGGGCTTGTTTTCAATTCAAAATAAGTGAGAATCTCACATCATACACGGTCAAACAGATGATAATCGGTATACTCACCGGTAAGATGAACCCTCGTGCATACCTTGATACGGGAATGTGTCGTGATGTGGATGAACACCGGTCGGTAAGTATAAATCATACCTTAACGTATCCCCTCGCCATGATTACATCTGATAAGTTGAGCTTAAGTGGACAACAATACCGATAATTGTTATAGGATGCTTATCTTAATGTTATCTAATTGAACAAAGAGAGTGTTTTGGCATGACCGTACACTGATATGATTCTCTTACCCTCGAAACTCGCAAAAAGAATGTCTGTATATATTTATTTACTGCTTTCAGTCTTTACATTTGAAATATTCAAAAATACCAAAAAGATTTAAAGTGTGTTTTAATATAAACTTTCAAAAAGCCAAAAAGATTTTATTTCTATCTTATTTTCGATCGTACGATGTTGGAACTCGAGTCTTCGTTACCTGAAACCTGAACGAAAACCGAAAATGACTAAATCTTCATAAACGGTCGAAATTTGCAAGTGTTGAAAGTTAAAATTGAAATTGATAAAAATCTTTAAACTTTCATACTGTCGGACGGTGTTTGTTTAAACAATGGTCACATGTGTGTCGTTTGCTTATGATATTCCAGGCGGTTGTTCTCATTACGCGTTTAGATTTCTTGCATGTGCAGATTCTAAAGGCTAGGAGAACATGGTCGATGACAAGCTTCGGAATGAAGACACGACGTGAAGGCACTCAAATGACAAAGATGATCGAGTTGCCGCTGACCATCATCAACACCACAAGGATCTCACTTCATAAAGAACAAGACTTTCACGAGCATAACTCAAGGGGGAGCTTATGTTAAGGGGGAGTTTGTCAACACACTTCCTACATGAAACGGGGAGTTTGTTGATACACTTTCTGCTTTCAAGACGTGAAGACTTTGAAGATCCTCCGACATTGAAGACTTGAATAGAAGTCAAAGACTTGAAGACACGAGAACTTACAAGAATGAAGATCGAGACAAAGCAACAACTGTTTGTTGATAAGCCAGACAAAGCTACAGCCAAGGGGGAGTTTGTTGGTGCACTTATGTCTGTACTTTGTCTGTATTCGGTCACAATGTAAAACGATGTCTTTGTTAGTCTGTAAGTTTGACCAAGTCAACCATCCTCCGGTTTGACTTGGCAAAACAGTCAACATTATGTGTGCAATTTGTTTGGTTCGAAGGATGGTCATCGAAGGATCACTTATATCCTTCGATGATGATGAGCTCGAAAGATGGACCTTCGAGAGATGGACCACGAAAGATCACATCCTTCGTGGTACATGTTGATCGTTCGAGCTGTTATTGGTCGATAGATGATCCTTCGATCATGCTATCTGATCCTTCGACCGGACCAGCTGTGTTTGGGTATAAATACCCGTGTGTTATGTTCATTTCGACAGGTTGGACACTTAGAGAGCAGAAACACACACACACACTGAGAGAGTTTACAGGACTGATTTGTAAACATTGAGCTGTAACTGAACCTTTCATACGTTTAATACAAGTGGTGTTAATCGCTGAACTTTGCGTGTCGTGTTATTGCGTGTTCTATCCCGGTTTGCTATTTCGGTTGGATTCCGCACAACCGGAGTGGTTCGTATACAAGGATTAGGCGACTAGATCCTCCCCTAGCCGGACCTACATAACTTATGAAGAATCATGAGAGCTCAGGTCAGAACTACCGTTCAGCAGAGAGATCATGACTCGACTTTTGGTGTGTCCCCTTTAGAGGATCTTTTTTACAACAGCATTGCTAAGCAATTTTATTGTCTTATCATATATGCTGAGGGTGATGCTATATTTCAAGCATTTGCG
>JARYGA010048133.1:0-27943 GCA_030545235.1 Helianthus tuberosus | reverse complement strand
AATCCAAATTTAATATATTAGTTAAAATAATTATATTTTAACTTATTTTATTTTCATGCAATTATTCGGGGATTTTGTTAAAAATAATATATTTTTTACTCGTTTTGTCACGAGGTTCTCATATACGCATGTTTGTAGTTTCCATGACCATCATACCGTTTATTGAGAATTATACATTTATACGTATTCCCAAGTATATGTATACTTGTATTATGAGTATGTAAGTGTCACTTTGTATTCTCATATTTATGTATAATACTTGTACAAGGATATTTTACCAAGTGTTGGTAGTGTACGTTGGTATGTATTTATACATATAGGAATACATGTTTTCAGGTATTTATTAAGTATTTTCATGCTTAATATATATTTAATTTTCTGGAATATTGTTCTTGCACAATTAAAAATCACTATTCTTATATCCTTAGTATGTGTATTTTAAGATAAGTTTATAGAAGAATATTCATATTTTGACTTGGTAAAATATACATATATTCACATGTATCTTAAAAATAATTTATTTTTATGATCAAAGCAAGAAAAATATATATTTTTAGTTTCCACCAAAATAATATATTTTTAAGTAATTTATGAAAATATATATTTTCTTACACTCAAAATATTATCTTTTCAAGTTTGACAAAACATAGTATATTACTTGTAAAAATATATTTTGTAACTTGTTCGGTTTTCGGAAATTATATTCTCCACCAAGCCTTGACATGTTATTTCTAATCCGGAATATATATAGTGTTCATTATGTCCGATAAGTCCGTTTGTCCAAAATCCATTATTTGTGTCCAAATGTATATTTCGTATTATTGTAATTTTTGTAATTCTTTAAATTACAATTTTTGGTATTTTTGTGTGGTATATTATTTTCAAGTTCCTAATTTTAGTATAACTAATACAAATAATATACACATAGCACATATTTTGTGTGATCTCTAAATATATATTTTCCTAAATATATATACTTAACCATTTTTATTTTTGAAAATCAACCTCCATTACTTGAAATTTTTACTCCAAAAATTATGGCAATTTTTATACTTAAAACCATGATTAAAGATCACTTCGAAACACTTATTTAAAACATATTTTTCTAAGTGTTTAAATTCTACAAAAAATTTGCCATAGTTTCCTTTGAAAAATGGAGGTTTCCATGCTTTAAGCATATCATTTTCTTTTTTCAAAAATCATAAACAATCATCAACAACAATACTTCGCCCTAACATCAACATAAAATGCATCTCTTTGATGAGGTTATGAATCTAAACTTTAAAAAAAAACTGTAGTCTTTTAACATGATGATTAACATGATCCATTAACTTCAAAAACATGGTTTTTATTTCATAAGAACCATTTTTATAAAAATTCTTACTTTACAACTTGTAAACCATTTTTGTAGAAATTCATTTTCTAAAACTTTTTATGCTTTAAACACTTCAAGTGTTTCATTTTTACATACGTAAAAGTTTTACTTTCTTTCAAAACTCAAAACCATGTTCATCATAAGTAAACCTTGCTTCTTTGAACTTTAATATTTCAAATCCTTCATTTTTCATGGTCTACACTTTGTAAGAATCATAATCTACACAAAATCATACTTATTTTTCAAGTTCATGCTTCACATAAAGTATGCTCTACATGGATCTTTCAAGATCCAACATCATACTTTTTAGATCATGTTTTAAATCATCATCTAGCAAGCACTTATGTGGTGTTTAACACCATACACACAAGAAATCATCAAACATGCTCATCACATATCATAAACAACTTATATTCTTGTGATTTTTAGCTTTATTCTTATGTTCATCTTCTTGTTTATGTAAGATCTTGAGATTTTTAGTTATACATATACTTTTAACTACTAAAACAAGATGTAAAATGAGTTCAAGATACACTTACTACTAGCACAAGGCTAGGGTAGAAACTAGAAGATGAAGATGAAGAGAAATGACACAAAGTTGATGGTTAGAAGCTCCAATGAGAGGTCCTTCAAGATCCAATGCCTGCCACCTTCTTTGATTGCCTTGATACACCTTAGATGAGCCTTGAAATTACTAGGAAGAGATTGAAAGAGAAGAGTGGGGTGGGCTTGGTTTTGGCCAAACACAAGGAGAGGAGAAGGAGAGTGTTTTGTGAAGTGATATTATGTTAGAATGAGATGGGTGGTGTTATTTGAGGTGATGATAAGGTTTATTACACAAGGGTTCTTAATTTCCCTCCTAATTATTGTCCAAAGGTCACCAAAGTGGCATCTTTGACTAAACTATGTTTAGTCAAGATGATTAATGTGTGGGGTCCCTTAGGGGACGGTTAGAGATGGGGGGTGTGGTTTGGTTAAAAATTGTTAAGTGTAATAACATTGGTAAGTTATGTGTTTTAGTTAGAAGGTTTAGGTGTGTTATGAATTCTTATGTTTAAGAAGGTGTTTGATGTCGTAAACTAGTATTATGATGCAAAAATATTGGTAACTAGTTCACAAGATGCTTCTAGTTGTGTTCGGATGTTCATTTGGTTCTCGGATCGTTTAAAAGTGTCTTGTATGGTATATTGTGTAACTATGTAATGTTAATGTTTTCAACACCTTTTAAGCTACTGTGAACATTCTGGTGTTGTTTCTGATTATTACCTAAGCTGACAAATGCTGATTTTTGCTGAATTATGCTGAATTTTACTGTTTAGTGCTAGTTTCGGGCAGTTTCTAGTGTTCACTTGTCACTCAAAAAGCAGTATTATAACTCCTTACTTTCCTACATAGAGTTTTAGTATAACTTTGGTTCTGGGACTCAATCTGTGTCCTAAACATGTTGTCTGTCTGAGTACAGAACTCCTGTCAGTAATGCTAGTTTATTAGATAAGTGTGCTAGTTTCGTTCTGTGCACTGTTTGAACTGTTTCGAGTCGAAATCAATAATAATAGTCATCATGCATCATGAAATATTTTGTGAGTTCTTTAAACGTAATCCATGGATTCATGCACATCATATGTTCAAAATACACAACCATAACATATAAAATACTCTTTACTTTGTACGGAAATTACATGAAAAATGCCAATTGTCACATTCTCCCCACGTTAAAAAGAATTTCGTCCCGAAATTCAAGCTACGTTATCGGTTGCAGGGGAGTTTTGAAACAAATGCGGGTACTTTGACTTGATTTGGTCTTCACGTTCCCATGTAAACTCTAGGCGGTGACGTGAATTCCAACGGACTTTGACGAGCTTAATACCACTTCTCCGTGTTTTGTGGACCTTCCAGTCCGTAACCTCAACAGGTTCTTCAGTAAATTGGAGTATGTCGTTGACCTGAATCTCGTCTGCCGGAATAACGACTGTTTCATATGTAGGACTTTTTTTGAGATTAGACACGTGAAACCTGTCGTGTACACTGCTGAGTTCTTCTGGAAGCTTTAGCTTGTATGCAACGGTTCCGATTTTCTCCAGAATTTCGAAAGGTCCAATGTAACGCGGATTCAACTTTCCACACTTCCCAAATCGCATTACACCTTTCCAAGGCGAGACTTTCAACAAAACCATGTCTCCAACCTCAAATTCCTAGGGTTTGCGTCGTTTATCGGCGTAGCTCTTCTGTCTATCACGAGCTGTCTTGATACGATCACGTATCTGAGCAATCTTATCGGTGGTTTCATGAACCAACTCTGCCCAACGCAACGGGGACGACACTTTCGCTCATATAAAGCTTCAAACGAGCAGCATGGATGCTAGTGTGATAGCTATTATTGTAGGAAAACTCCACTAAGGGCAAGTGAGTATCCCAACTTCCACCGAAGTCTATCACACAAGCACACAACATGTCCTCCAAAGTTTGTATCGTTCGTTCACTTTGGCCGTCCATCTGTGGGTGAAAGGTCGTGCTAAGATTCAATTGAGATCCAAAAGCCTTCTAAAACGTTTGCCAAATCCTTGACACAAAACGACCATCTTGGTCGGATATGATAAAAACAGACACTCCATGTCGTGCTACGATCTCCTTGAGATATATTTCCGCCAACTTCTTGGTGCTGTCCTTCTCGCTGATCGGTAGGAAATGCACGGACTTTATGAGTCGATTAACAATTACCCAGATCATATCATGACCTCTTTGAGTTCTCGGTAGCTTAGTAATGAAATCCATTGGTATTTGTTCCCACTTCCACATGGGAATCTCAGGTTGTTGCAACAACCCTGATGGTTTTTGGTATTCTGCCTTAACCTTGGCACAAGTAAGGCAGTTACCCATGTATGTAGCAATATCGGCTTTCATCTTAGGCCACCAATACAAGTCCTTCAAGTCTTGGTACATTTTGTCTGATCCCGGATGTATAGAGTACCTTGACTTATGAGCTTCGTCCAAAATGAGTGCGCGTAGATCGCCGAAGAATGGTACCCAAATTCGCTCCATGAAGTACAATGTTCCATCTTCCTTTGGCAACAATTGCGCCTCCATTCCACGTAATGACTCGGCTTGCAGATTAACCGGTTTAAGCGCTTCTTGTTGAGATTCACAAATCCGAGTAGTGAGATCAGTTTGTATGGTCATCTCTAAGGCTCGCACCCTTAAAGACTTTGCACGCTCCTTGCGGCTCTGGGCTTCCGCTACAACGTTCGCCTTGCCCGGGTGATACTTTATCTCACAATCGTAATCATTCAATAGCTCGACCCATCCCTGTTGTCTCATGTTTATGTCTTTCTGATCGAAGATGTGCAGCAAACTCTTGTGATCCGTAAAAATTGTGCAACGAGTAGCATACAGATAGTGACGCCGAATCTTCAATGCAAAAATCACCGAACCTAGCTCAAGGTCATGCGTGGTATAGTTCTTCTCATGCACCTTCAATTGGCGAGACGCGTACGCGATGACTTTGTCCGATTGCATCAACACGCAACCAAGACCTTGTTGAGACGCATCACAATAAACCACAAAACCATCGGTACCGTCGGGTAAGGATAAAATCGACGCGTCACAAAGCTTATCTTTCAACAGTTGGAAAGTCGTTTCTTGTTTCTTACCCCAATCAAATTTCTTATCTTCTGGGTTAGGGACGTTAGCGGTGGGGCAATCTTTGAGAAGTTCTCTATGAATCGCCTGTAGTAACCCGCTAACCCCAGAAATTGTCGTATCTCAGTTGGGGTCTTAGGTGCTTCCCAATTTTTGATTGCCTCATTCTTGGCAGGGTCGACATGAATTCCATTCTCATTCACCACATGACCTAGGAATTGCACCTCGCGAATCCAAAATTCGCACTTCGACTGCTTCACATACTTCCTTCTTCAAGAGTTCCAAGATAGCTCAAAGATGTTGCTCATGCTCCTCCTTGGTTCGCGAGTATATGAGGATGTCATCAATAAGTACAATCACAAATTTATCCAGATACGACTTACACACCCGATTCATGAGATCCATGAATACCGCCGGTGCGTTCGTTAAGCCAAACGGCATGACAAGGAACTCGTAATGCCCATAGGGAGTCCTAAAGGCCATTTTAGGGATACTTTCTTCTTGTATTCTCAGTTGATGATATCCCGATCTCAGATCGATCTTGGAGTAGTAGCTGGAACCTTGGAGTTTATCAAATAAGTCATCAATTCTCGGTAAGGGATACTGATTCTTGATGGTTAACTTATTCAACTCCCTGTAATTAATGCACATACGAAAACTGCCATCTTTCTTTTTAACAAACAACATTGGAGCTCCCCAGGGTGAGAAGCTCGGCCTGATAAATCCCTTGTCTAGCAACTCTTACATCTGTGTCGATAGCTCCTACATCTTTGATGGAGCTAATCGGTATGGTGCCCTTGCCACCGGTGCCGCTCCTGGCACTAGATCTATCCGAAAATCCACTTGTCACTGTGGAGGTAGCCCAGGAAAGTATTCGAGAAAGACTTCTGGAAATTCTCGCACAACGGGGATGTCTTCTAACTTTTGCTCCTTGGTCACCTCAATTGTACAGCCCTTAATCACCTCAATTGCTTCAACTAACTTTCCATTTGCCAGTTCTATAGAATATGGGATGTCTAGCTTACTTGAAACTAGGCCAAGTGTATTCTTAAATTCTATAGATACGAAACTAAAGTCGGCGGCAGTATCAAACAGAACAGATGCATAGTGTTGGTTAATAGGGAACATACCCGTAACCATATTCGGATCATGGCGTGCTCGCGCTCCAATAGTGAACACTCTTCCACGGGCTTGATTATCTGTAGGGCAATCCCTCTTGAAATGCCCCATGTCTTCGCAGCCATAATAGCCTTGGCCACGACCATTACCATTCCCGCTTTGATTGTTATTGTTGTTTCCCCCTCAGTTCCCATTGCCAGCTTAATTACCATTTCCGCCTCTATTCCTATTTCCTACCTGATTACCATTCTCACCTTGGTTCCTATTTCCTCCTTGATTTCTATTACCGAATCCCGCACCAAACCAACGCGTGTCTTTAGCATGCGCAGTCCTACCACAGTTTTCACACTTACTAGTCCTGCACGGACCCGTGTGATGATATCAGCACCTATCACACTTAGGCAGAAAACCCTCATACCCTTTTCCCCTAGTCTCAGTGTTTGTCGCCCCAGTCTGGACCTCTGCTGGCGGGTTTGCATCCCTACGCTTGTTGGAATCATTGTTTGCTCGCGTGCTCTTTTTGAAGTTCGAAAACTTTCTCTTGTTGTCATTCGAGGACTCCACATGAGTTTCTTTCTTGTTTGCACCAGATTTCAAGAATTTTCCCAAACGGAGTGCCTCTTCAGTGAGTGCAACACTTAAGTCAATAGCCTCAGCGATGGTAGGAGGCTTTGAGGCAGTAACCATGCTCAGGATCTCGGGAGCAAGACCCCAGATGAATCTCTCAATTCTCTTAAATTCAGGCTTAACCAAATAGGGAACAACCCTTGATAAGTCATGAAAACGCTGGATGTACTCAGCAATCTTTGGTCCATCCATTTTCAAGTTCCAGAATTCAGTTTCAAGCTTCTGAATTTCGGCTCTGGAGTAGAATTTCTTTCGCATCAACTCTTTGAGCTCGTCCCAGCTCATTGCGTATGCAGCAGCCTCGCCCTTGGTTTGAACCTTAAGGTTCCACCAAGAGAGTGCACCATCCAAGAACAATCCCGAAATGTAGGTAACTCTCTGCTCAGGCAAACACTTACTCATCCTCAGAACTGAATCAGTCTTCTCAACCCACCGAACGAATGCAACAGCACCTCCTGTGCCATCAAAGCTCAAGGGCTTACAGTCTAGGAACTGTTTGTATGTGTAGCCTGAAACACATGCAACAACAATTCACGAGTGAGCATTGACAAAGCACAAATGGAAATACCCAAAAAATTTGTAATGTGTCTTGGGTGACTTAACATAACCAGTGGGAGGATTGTTTCCTGAAGTGCCACCGCTTTGTTCAGAGCTGAGGGCTTCGTGCTGCGCTATTGCCAGAGATATGTGCTCATTAAGTTCCGCTTCAGTTCTTGGTAATGGGTTTGTGTTTGTGTTCCGTCTAGGCGGCATTTTCTTCTATCAAGGAGTATCGGGTAGGTTTGACAAATATTCACCAAATAAATGTCTATATAAGTAACACCATAGTAGACACTTATGTTATATATATATATATATATATATATATATATATATATATATATATATATATATATAACACAAATGATCATCACAACAAGCAAACATGTAATCACATAAATGGCACATGCACTAACTACTGCATCCCTTTCGCCGCTTATGTGTGCATGTGTGATAAAGAAAACAACTACTGAGCTTTTATATATGTCTGACAACTTGATACATTGTTTTTGTAGAAGAAAAACAAAAGGGACTCGAGGTTACATCGCCTCGGTCATACAAGTTTCATAATAGAAAAGTAGCAACTATTTTCTCCTACATTGGTCTTCATAGTCTTCAAGTATCCCTAGCTCAATCCTGGTCTTCATAAACACAAAAAAGTGGCTTTGGGACTCCCAGACCCACTTAAAAAGTACCTGCAAAAAAAAGTGTCTAGGGTGCTGGAGGAGATGGAGGTGTAGGAAAGACCAGGCTATGAAGATGAGCTACCTCATCTTCGAGCTCGTGGACTCGACGGATCAAGAAACTAACCCGCTACTCTAGAGTAAGGAATCGAGCAGCATGACCATCAACTGGTGCATGGGCAGGTGGTGGTGGAGACACTGGTGGAGGTAAAGATGGTGGTGGTGGTGTGACTGGTGGGGTATAAGCTGGTGGCGGAGGTCGCCTAAAGTCAGCCTCGCTCTCTTGCTCGTAGACTCTACGGCAGAGTATCTCTACATGCAGCTGGAGTGATAATAAAAGATCATCTCTGGTGTAACTAGAGTGATCAGATGGATGGTATGGATCAGACAATGGCATAGCGTATGGAGGAAACAATCGAGGTGACTGATGACGTGGACTCGACTCAGGTGGAGAAAGGTAAGGTGCAAACATGTGACCAACGGGTGCTCGAGTGTCAGAATAAGGGGGCTTTTGGGACGTGCCCTCCCCAGGACGGGGTGCTGGGATCTCATGGGAAAATATAGTGGGTAGATCAACATAGTGGGGATCAGCAGTGGGCGGTGTAAGTGGACATCCAAGAATAGGAGTTACGGAGGTAGTGTGGGGAGTCTGTGCATCAGGTGGAGCAACTGTGGGTGCATCAACAGGAACTAAAATGGAAGCAAGTGCATGATCGGGTGACTGGGTAGCAATAGGTATGGTATAGAAACTGCTATCAGTTGCATCCGCATGTAACCCAGCTCGGCGGTTGTCAGTGGAAGATGCGTCGTCGCTAACATCTGAGGAAGAAATGTCAATGACCGAAACAACAGGTGAAGACACCTCTAGAATAGCTATGTCAAGAAACTCTCCATCACCGATCTCGTCATCAGGATGGTCGACATGAATGACGAGGACGTCCTCCTCATCATCAGAGACAGCAACGACTCCATAAACTGACGCTAAGGAAGCAACATCTAAAGGTATGTAATCAACGATATGGGCTCTATCGGGGTGACCGATAATGAAAAACTGGTTCAGCTATGGTCCCGCAGCTAGAACGTCATCCTCTACTGGCTCTCCATCATGGACAGGATCGGGCAGCGCAAAGGGCTGGAAGTCATCCAGATCCTCATCATCGGATGAAACAATCTCTATGAAGGGCTCGTCATTGGAAGATATGTCCATATGGCCATAGTCATCGTATACCCCGCTACTAGCTGATGACGCCCTGGTGTCCTGTCAAAATAATTTGTACACATATATGCATATATATTAATGAACAATAATGTTACTTAGTATATACAGGCAAGTAAAGGCAACATGTCACATATAACTCTCGTTTGTTCTTACGTGGGTCACTTCTAGTTTGGTAAGTCTATCCCATATAGACCATACCATCAACTAATGTCCTTGCTTTGTCTTTCTTTGAAAAATGTTTGACTCGTGGATCTTGGCTTTTTTTTTTTTTTTTTTGTAAATGCAATGAAAAACATTTTGTTTGTTGTAAAAATGTTTTCGTGAGAGAATCCTATTGATTGTAGTCTAGACTCAGGAAGGAATCCTAGTTCACTACAATCGAAGCTCTGATACCAACCTGTCACACCCTGACTTTTGCGGAAACGTATACGTGTGACTTGATCAGTTTTCATTGCATTCGATCATAATAAACAACTATATAACTAAAATAACGATGTTCATCAATTCTTAAGTTTAAACCATTACAAACCAAAGTTGTTTAAGTTTTCAACCAACACAGTATGGCGTTTAAGTTACAAACCATCAAAAGATATAAAGTTCCATAAAATGACTTCTTTAACAAAAGACTAGTTTCACGAGGATTTGCATCTTATATCCCATCAAGGATGAGATATACGAATCAAACCCTCCAAAAGTGGATGACATCTAAACTGGAAATTCACTTCTTGAAAACGACACCAGTGCCAAAGATCCATTTAGTTTCCTGAAATACATGTAAGTTGAAAACAATCAACAAAAGTTGAGCGAGTTCATGCGTTTTATGTGAGCTCCAAATAAACTTCTAAACATTTGAGAGATTCTTTTGATAACATGTATGTAAAGCGTCTATGAAGAAATCATTAATGTTTTGCAAGGACATTAATATGTGTGGTAGCGTAGGAAGCACTCAAACCTAGCGGATTTCCTCCAGTCCATCCGGCTGGAACAACAAAAGCACTACATGCGGCCACACAAGGACCCATGAGTGGGGCACGCTACACCCGATAGATCTACCACTTATGTCCCTCGGTCTTCAACGTGTTGTCTGTCTGAGTACAGAACTCCTGTCAGTAATACTAGTTTATCTGATAAGTGTGCTAGTTTCGTTCTGTGCACTGTTTGAACTGTTTCAAGTCGAAATCAATAATAATAGTCATCATGCATCATGAAATATTTTGTGAGTTCTTTAAACGTAATCCATGGATTCATGCACATCATATGTTCAAAATACACAACCATAACATATAAAATACTCTTTACTTTGTACGGAAATTACATGAAAAATGCCAATTGTCACATTATCCCCACGTTAAAAAGAATTTTGTGACAACTCGAGTTTCCAAGATTCCATCTTCGCATTTAGTGCACGTTAATTTTTTTTTTTTATGTTTGTTAATACGACTCGTTGTTTCACAACGCTTACCTTTGTAATACGTTATATCGTATTTCGATTGATATTTTATACTTGGAAATCCATAATATTTATTGTATGTGAGTGTATGTTTATAAGGCTTTGTATTAATTAATATGTTAGATAAAGATGGAACTTACTGAAAACAAGTATCCATGAAATCACCCAAGTGGTGAAAACACTTTAAGTGTTTTCGTCCAATTATGACCAACGAAATCAAAGATGGGCCTTGGCCCAGTGTGGAGATATTTTATATAATCATTTTATAAACCAATCTTCTCGGAGAAGTTTCTTACTTACCAAACCTTATCTAATCACATTGTTTCTCTCTCTATCTCTGAAACCCACTGAGAGAAGTCTTCACTTGAAGCAAAACCTCTGTTTAATCCTTGGTTAGTAATTTCATGATTCAGTTGTTTAAGTTGCATATCGTATGATTTTTGGATGTTTAATCATGATGTATGTTTACATTTATATATGAGATTATGTGATTGATCATTGTGGGATTGTTAGATAATTATTATCTATGAACTGTATGAATATTGGATGTTTGGATCAACAGTGGGTATAAGTTATGAATGATAAACTGATGGAATTATGTTCTAGATCTCACAAAGTTTGGTAGAGTATTTGTTTCATATCAATGGTTGATTAATGACTTGTAAATGATTCATCATGTAACTGTAATGAGATTTAGTTGCTGGGTTTAAGTTACAGAGAGTGTTGGTGAAGATGATGTTCTGGACGAAATCACCCACCACAAAAGAAAGTGGACGAAATCACTTAAAGTGATTTCGGTCCAAACAGTTCCGGCCCAAAGGGTGTTTTCGGCCCATGTGTTTGATTTCGGCCCTAGTTAGTTTTCGGCCCACATGTGTTTTCGGCACATAAGGGATTTCGAACATATAGGGTGTTTTCGGCTAAAGTGGATTTCGGCCTTTGGGGTTTTCGACACTTATGTGTTTTTGGCAACTTATTAACTGTTAATTTTAATGTCATTGAATAGGTTATTCAAATAAACTAACCACTTGTATAACTCAGTTAGTTTACTTAACTCTGTTAAGCTAGTAAGTTGTTAACCTTGTTAAGTTATTAACTCTATTTATTAAATTTACACAGTAAGTTATTAAACTTGTCTGTATGTTAACTCTGTTAGTTCTGATTCAACTATGTTATGGTTCATTAACTATGCCAAGTCGGTAACTGTATTAAGTATGTTATTGGATAATATGCTATAATGAACTGTGATTAACTGTTATGTGATGTGTGATTAACTGCCAAACACACTTTGTGATATTACTGTGACACTAGTTCAATGTGAAACTTTACAAACAATGTGAACTGATTGAGTATACGTGCACTATAGGACTTGACTGATTTATTGTGAGCACTTAACCTAGCATACCGAGCAAACAAGGTGAGTTCACACTCTTACCAAGGCATGGGATTCCCGGGGTTGGGAATGGGATTGAAGGAATGGATTTGTACTTACAATGTTACTAGACTATCTACCATCGTCCTCAGATGCGCAGGATACATACGTAAAACCTACGTATACTTGTACACATCACTGTCCTCGGTTGTGAAGGGCACTTACGTAAAACCTACGTAAACTTATATTCATTACTGCCTCGGGTTGTGTCAGGCACTTACGTAAAACCTACGTAAACCCCCGCGTACCCCTGTCCTCGGTTGTGAAGGACACTTACGTAAAACCTACGTAAACTTTGTACGTACTACTGTTCTCGGTAAGAAGAACACTTATGGTTGCAAATAGTCTAGTGTATATGCAAACATGGGAAGCCCCCACTAATAGAACATACTATCGGCCCAGTATAGCCGCACGTTACGAAACGAACTTGCATTTACGAACTTACTTACTGTGAACTCGCTCAACTAGTTGTTGACTCTCTGTTACATGCCTTGCAGGACCTTAGGTACTTTTGGAGCTTGCACGGGAGGCACAGTCGTTGTGGACATGGATCGTGAATGTGTTGTTAAACATTGTGACATTTTGTACTTAAACTTATGTTGGGTTTTACTTTATTGCTTCCGCTATACACTTGTTTATATTTGGTTTTGGAAACACCTATCGTATTGATGAATGACTTTTACTATATACTTATGCTCAATATGATTGGTGGCTTGATCCTGGTCATGTCACGCCTCCAAGCGGTGGTACTCCGCGTGTGGATTTTGGGGGTGTGACAAATTTCGTCCCGAAATTCAAGCTACGTTATCGGTTGCAGGGGAGTTTTGAAAAAAATGCGGGTACTTTGACTTTTTTTGGTCTTCACGTTCCCATGTAAACTCTAGGCGGTGACATGAATTCCAACGGACTTTGACGAGCTTAATACCACTTCTCCGTGTTTTGTGGACCTTCCAGTCCGTAACCTCAACAGGTTCTTCAGTAAATTGGAGTTTGTCGTTGACCTGAATCTCGTCTGCCGGAATAACGACTGTTTCTTGTGTAGGACTTTTTTTGAGATTAGACACGTGAAACCTGTCGTGTACACTGCTGAGTTCTTCTGGAAGCTTTAGCTTGTATGCAACTGTTCCGATTTTCTCCAGAATTTCGAAAGGTCCAATGTAACGCGGATTCAACTTTCCACACTTCCCAAATCGCATTACGCCTTTCCAAGGCGAGACTTTCAACAAAACCATGTCTCCAACCTCAAATTCCAAGGGTTTGCGTCGTTTATCGGCATAGCTCTTCTGTCTATCACGAGCTGTCTTGATACGATCACGTATCTGAGCAATCTTATCGGTGGTTTCATGAACCAACTCTGGACTGATAAGCTCTTTATCTCCGGTCTCCGCCCAACGCAACGGGGACCGACACTTTTGCTCATATAAAGCTTCAAACGAGCAGCCTGGATGCTAGTGTGATAGCTATTATTGTAGGAAAACTCCACTAAGGGCAAGTGAGTATCCCAACTTCCACCGAAGTCTATCACACAAGCACATAACATGTCCTCCAAAGTTTGTATCGTTCGTTCACTTTGGCCGTCCGTCTGTGGGTGAAAGGTCGTGCTAAGATTCAATTGAGATCCAAAAGCCTTCTAAAACGTTTGCCAAATCCTTGACACAAAACGACCATCTTGGTCGGATATGATAAAAACAGACACTCCATGCCGTCCTAC
The DNA here is from genome assembly GCA_030545235.1 of Helianthus tuberosus. Taxonomy (NCBI): domain Eukaryota; kingdom Viridiplantae; phylum Streptophyta; class Magnoliopsida; order Asterales; family Asteraceae; genus Helianthus; species Helianthus tuberosus. Next base: position 14,151 of record JARYGA010048133.1, on the reverse strand, counting down.
GATCTCCATGAGATATATTTCCGCCAACTTCTTGGTGCTGTCCTTCTCGCTGATCGGTAGGAAATGCACGGACTTTGTGAGTCGATCAACAATTACCCAGATCATATCATGACCTCTTTGAGTTCTCGGTAGCTTAGTAATGAAATCCATTGGTATTTGTTACCACTTTCACACGGGAATCTCAGGCTGTTGCAACAACCCTGATGGTTTCTGGTATTCTGCCTTAACCTTGGCACAAGTAAGGCAGTTACCCACGTATGTAGCAATATCGGCTTTCATCTTAGGCCACCAATACAAGTCCTTCAAGTCTTGGTACATTTTGTCTGATCCCGGATGTATAGAGTACCTTGACTTATGAGCTTCGTCCAAAATGAGTGCGCGTAGATTGCCGAAGAATGGTACCCAAATTCGCTCCATGAAGTACAATGTTCCATCTTCCTTTGGAAACAATTGCGCCTCCATTCCATGTAATGACTCGGCTTGCAGATTATCTAGTTTAAGCGCTTCTTGTTGAGATTCACAAATCCGAGTAGTGAGATCAGTTTGTATGGTCATCTCTAAGGCTCGCACCCTTAAATACTTTGCACGCTCCTTGCGGCTCAGGGCGTCCGCTACAACGTTCGCCTTGCCCGGGTGATACTTTATCTCACAATTGTAATCATTCAATAGCTCGACCCATCCCCATTTGTCTCATGTTTATGTCTTTCTGATCGAAGATGTGCAGCAAACTCTTGTGATCCTTAAATTGTGCAACGAGTACCATACAGATAGTGACGCCAAATCTTCAATGCAAAAATCACCGAACCTAGCTCAAGGTCATGCGTGGTATAGTTCTTCTCATGCACCTTCAATTGGCGAGACGCGTACGCGATGACTTTGTCTGATTGCATCAACACGTAACCAAGACCTTGTTGAGACGCATCATAATAAACCACAAAACCATCGGTACTGTCGGGCAAGGATAAAATCGGCGCGTCACAAAGCTTATCTTTCAACAGTTGGAAAGTCGTTTCTTGTTTCTTACCCCAATCAAATTTCTTATCTTCTAGGCCAAGTGTATTCTTAAATTCTATAGATACGAAACTAAAGTCGGCGACAGTATCAAACAAAACAGATGCATAGTGTTGGTTAATAGGGAACATACCCGTAACCACATTCGGATCCTGGCGTGCTTCTCGCGCTCCAATAGTGAACACTCTTCCATGGGCTTGATTATCTTTAGGGCAATCCCTCTTGAAATTCCCTATGTCTTCACAGCCATAACAGCCTTGGCCACGACCATTACCATTCCCGCCTTGATTGTCATTGTTGTTTCCCCCTCAGTTCCCATTGCCAGCTTAATTACCATTTCCGCCTGTATTCCTATTTCCTCCCTGATTACCATTCCCACCTTGGTTCCTATTTCCTCCTTAATTCCTATTACCGAATCCCGCACCAAACCAACGCGTGTCTTTAGCATGCGCAGTCCTACCACAGTTTTCACACTTACTAGTCCTGCACGGACCCGTGTGATGATATCAGCACCTATCACACTTAGGCAGAAAACCCTCATACCCTTTTCCCCTAGTCTTAGTGTTTGTCGCGCCAGTCTGGACCTCTGCTGGCGGGTTTGCATCCCTACGCTTGTTGGAATCATTGTTTGCTGGCGTGCTCTTTTTGAAGTTCGAAAACTTTCTCTTGTTGTCATTCAAGGACTCCACATGAGTTTCTTTCTTGTTTGTACCAGATTTCGAGAATTTTCCCAAACGGAGTGCCTCTTCAGTGAGTGCAACACTTAAGTCAATAGCCTCAGCGATGGTAGGAGGCTTTGAGGCAGTAACCATGCTCAGGATCTCGGGAGCAAGACCCCAGATGAATCTCTCAATTCTCTTAAATTCAGGCTCAACCAAATAGGGAACAACCCTTGATAAGTCATGAAAACGCTGGATGTACTCAACAATCTTTGGTCCATCCAATTTCAAGTTCCAGAATTCAGTTTCAAGCTTCTGAATTTCGGCTCTGGAGTAGAATTTCTTTCGCATCAACTCTTTGAGCTCGTCCCAGCTCATTGCATATGCAGCAACCTCGCCCTTGGTTTGAACCTTAAGGTTCCCCCAAGAGAATGCACCATCCAAGAACAATCCCGAAATGTAGGTAACTCTCTGCTCAGGCAAACACTTACTCATCCTCAAAACTAAATCAGTCTTTTCAACCCACCAAATGAATGCAACGGCACCTCCTGTGCCATCAAAGCTCAAGGGCTTACAGTCTAGGAACTGTTTGTATGTGCAGCCTGAAACACATGCAACAACAATTCACGAGTGAGCATTGACAAAGCACAAATGGAAATACCCAAAAAATTTGTAATGTGTCTTAGGTGACTTAACATTACCAGCGGGAGGATTGTTTCCTGAAGTGCCACCGCTTTGTTCAGAGCTGAGGGCTTCGTGCTGCGCTATTGCCAGAGATATGTGCTCGTTAAGTTCCGCTTCAGTTCTTGGTAATGGGTTTGTGTTTGTGTTCCGTCTAGGCGGCATTTTCTTCTATCAAGGAGTATCAGGTAGGTTAGACAAATATTCACCAAATAAATGTCTATATAAGTAACACCATAGTAGACACTTATGTTGTGTATATATATATATATAACACAAATGATCATCACAACAAGCAAACATGTAATCACATAAATGGCACATGCACTAACTACTGCATCCCTTTCGCCGCTTATGTGTTCATGTGTGATAAAGAAAACAACTACTGAGCTTTTATATATGTCTGACAACTTGATACATTGTTTTTGTAGTAGAAAAACAAAAGGGACTCGAGGTTACATCGCCTCGGTCGTACAAGTTTCATAATAGAAAAGTAGCAACTATTTTCTCCTACATTGGTCTTCATAGTCTTCAAGTATCCCTAGCTAAATCCTAGTCTTCATATACACACAAAAGTGGCTTTGGGACTCCCAGACCCACTTCAAAAGTACCTGCAAACAAAAGTGTCTAGGGTGCTGGAGGAGATGGAGGTGTAGGAAAGACCAGGCTACGAAGATGAGCTACCTCATCCTCGAGCTCGTGGACTCGACGGATCAAGAAACTAACCCCGCTACTCTAGAGTAAGGAATCGAGCAGCATGACCAAAACTGGTGCATAGGCAGGTGGTGGTGGAGACACTGGTGGAGGTAAAGATGGTGGTGGTGGTGTGACTGGTGGGGTATAAGCTGGTGGCGGAGGTCGCCTAGTGTCAGCCTCGCTCTCTTGCTCGTAGACTCTACGGCAGAGTATCTTTACATGCAGCTGGAGTGATAATAAAAGATCATCTCTGGTGTAACCAGAGTGATCAGATGGATGGTATGGATCAGACAATGGCATAGCGTATGGAGGAAACAATCGAGGTGACTGATGACGTGGACTCGACTCAGGTGTAGAAAGGTAAGGTGCAAACATGTGACCAACGGGTGCTCGAGTGTCAGAATATGGGGGATTTCGGGACGTGCCCTCCCCAGGACGGGGTGCTGGGATCTCAAGGGAAAATATAGTGGGTAGATCAACATAGTGGGGATCAGCAGTGGGCGGTATAAGTGGACATCCAAGAATAGGAGTTACGGAGGTAGTGTGGGGAGTCTGTGCATCAGGTGGAGCAACTGTGGGTGCATCATCAGGAACTAAAATGGAAGCAAGTGCATGATCGGGTGACTGGGTAGCAATAGGTATGGTATCGAAACTGCTATCAGTTGCATCCGCATGTAACCCAGCTCGGCGGTTGTCAGTGGAAGATGCGTCGTCGCTAACATCTGAGGAAGAAATGTCAATGACCGAAACAACAGGTGAAGACACCTCTAGAATAGCTATGTCAAGAAACTCTCCATCACCGATCTCGTCATCAGGATGGTCGACATGAATGACGGGGACGTCCTCCTCATCATCAGAGACAGCAATGACTCCAGAAACTGACGCTAAGGGAGCAACATCTAAAGGTATGTAATCAACGATATGGGCTCTATCGGGGTGACCGATAATGAAAAACTGGTTCAGCTGTGGTCCCGCAGCTAGAACGTCATCCTCTACTGGCTCTCCATCATGGACAGGATCGGGCAGCGCAAAGGGCTGGAAGTCATCCAAATCCTCATCATCAGATGAAACAATCTCTATGAAGGGCTCTTCATCGGAAGATATGTCCATATGGCCATACTCATCGTATACCCGCTACTGGCTGATGATGCCATGGTGTCCTGTCAAAATAATTTGTACACATATATGCATATATATTAATGAACAATAATGTTACTTAGTATATACAGGCAAGTAAAGGCAACATGTCACATATAACTCTCGTTTGTTCTTACGTGGGTCACTTCTAGTTTGGTAAGTCTATCCCATATAGACCACACCATCAACTAATGTCCTTGCTTTGTCTTTCTTTGAAAAATGTTTGACTCGTGGATCTTGGCTTTTTTTTTTGTAAATGCAATGAAAAACATTTTGTTTGTTGTAAAAATGTTTTCGTGAGAGAATCCTATTGATTGTAGTCTAGACTCAGGAAGGATTCCTAGCTCACTACAATCGAAGCTCTAATACCAACATGTCACACCCTGACTTTTGCGGAAACATATACGTGTGACTTGATCAGTTTTCATTGCATTCGATCATAATAAACAACTATATGACTAAAATAACGATGTTCATCAATTCTTAAGTTTAAAACATTACAAACATAAGTTGTTTAAGTTTTCAACCAACACAGTATGGCGTTTAAGTTACAAACCATCAAAAGATATAAAGTTCCATAAAAGGACTTCTTTAACAAAAGACTAGTTTCACGAGGCTTTGCATCTTATAACCCATCAAGGATGAGATATACAAATCAAACCCTCCAAAAGTGGATGACATCTAAACTGGAAATTCACTTCTTGAAAACGACACCAGTGCCAAAGATCCATTTAGTTTCCTGAAATACATGTAAGTTGAAAACAATCAACAAAAGTTGAGCAAGTTCATGCATTTTATGTGAGCTCCAAATAAACTTGTAAACATTTGAGAGATTCTTTTGATAACATGTATGTAAAGCATCTATGAAGAAATCATTAATGTTTTGCAAGGACATTAATATGTGTGGTAGCGTAGGAGGCACTCAAACCTAGCGGATTTCCTCCGGTCCATCCGACTGGAACAACAAAAGCACTACATGCGGCCATACATGTGAATATATGTATATTTTTCCTAAATATATACTTAACCATTTTTATTTTTGAAAATCAACCTCCATTACTTGAAATTTTTATACAAAAAATTATGACAATTTTTATACTTAAAACCATGATTCAAGATCAATTGGAAACACTTGTTTAAAACATATTTTTCTAAGTGTTTAAATTGTACAAAAATTTTACCATAGTTTCCTTTGAAAAATGGAGGTTTCCATGCTTTAAGCATATCATTTTCTTTTCAAAAATCATCAACAATCATCAACAACAATACTTCACCCTAACATAAGCATTAAATGCATCTCTTTGATGAGGTTATGAACTTAAACTTTTATAAAAACTTGTAGTCTTTTAACATGATGATTAACATGATCCATTAACTTCCAAAACAAGGTTTGGATTTCATAAGAACCATTGTTATAAAAATTCTTACTTTACAACTTGTAAAACCATTTTTGTAGAAATTCATTTTCTACAACTTTTTATGCTTTAGACACTTCAAGTGTTTCATTTTTACATATGTAATAGATTTACTTTCTTTCAAAACTCAAAACCATGTTCATCATAAGTAAACCTTGCTTCTTTGAACTTTAATATTTCAAATCCTTCATTTTTCATGGTCTACACTTTGTAAGAATCATAATCTACACAAAATCATACTTATTTTTCAAGTTCATGCTTCACATAAAGTATGCTCTACATGGATCTTTCAAGATCCAACATCATACTTGCTAGATCATGTTTTAAATCATCATCTAGCAAGCACTTATGTGGTGTTTAACACCATACACACAATAAATCATCAAACAAGTTCATCACATATCATAAACAACTTATATTCTTGTGATTTTTAGTTTTGTTCTTATGTTCATCTTCTTGTTTATGTAAGATTTTGAGATTTTTAGTTATACATATACTTTTAACTACTAAAACAATATGTAAAATGAGTTCAAGATACACTTACTACTAGCACAAGGCTAGGGTAGAAACTAGAAGATGAAGATGAAGAGAAATGACACAAAGTTGATGGTTAGAAGCTCCAATGAGAGGTCCTTCAAGATCTAATGCTTGCCACCTTTTTTGATTGCCTTGATACACCTTAGATGAGCCTTGAAATTACTAGGAAGTGATTGAAAGAGAAGAGTGGGGGTGGGCTTGGTTTCGGCCGAACACAAGGAGAGGATAAGGAGAGTGTTTTGTGAAATGATATTATGTTAGAATGAGATGGGTGGTGTTATTTGAGCTGATGATAAGGTTTATTACACAAGGGTTCTTAATTTCCCTCCTAATTATTGACCAAAGGTAATCAAAGTGGCATCTTTGACTAAACTATGTTTAGTCAAGATGATTAATGTGTGGGGTCCCTTAGGGGACGGTAAGAGATGGGGGGTGTGGTTTGGTTAAAAATTGTTAAGTGTAATATGTAACACCCCGTGTTTCGAAAGTCAAAGTCAAGATTGAAGTCAAAGGAAGAAAATATTGCTAATTGCGATCTGTCACTCCTTGCTTAACTACTGTTTTGACTTCTTTGACTTGTTATCGAATCTTTTATTTTAATCGCTTTAGTTGTATTATGTGGAGTATCTGTGAATAATCGAGGTTTAATCTATGTTTATCGCATGTTTTATCGCTTATCGCATCGCAATCGCATTCACAACTGGAATTATGCGTTCTGGGTATTGTTTTACGTGTGTGTGCTATTTATGTGTTACTTATGCATGTTCACTTTATGTTTGTGGTGATTAATCGAAACACAACCGCAACTCTATCGCAATAGAATCGCAAACGCGAAACGCTAGTTATTTATGATGATTGTATGTTAGATATAGTATTTGTGTGTTGATTATTAATCTATCGCATCGCTCGCTCGAAACACATCGCAACACTCAACACGCGACAAAACTCAACACGCCGGACACCAGGATCGAGTGGCCAACTGATCGAGTGGCCATCCGATCGGATTGCCATCCGATTGGTGACCAATCCGACCCTATGCACTTTCCTCTTTTGGAAACCCTATAAATACCCACCTGTCACATCATTTGTGATGTGACAGCTCCTCCACTCGACCAGCCGCACTCAAGCCTTCTTTCTCTCGATTTGTCGCAATTCTTGTAAGTTTTCAACCTAAATCTTGTACTTCTATGATCTACATTGAATCTTAACTTTTAACCGTGAGGTGTTCTAGGGTGATGTCATCATGGAGTTCTTATGAACTTCAAGTGCTGGCCTCATTCCACCAAGAACAACTCAGATTTGAAGTATTTCCATATGATTAAACAACGTTTTCGTATAGATCTACACATATTCATGGTTAAAAGGATTGAAAGATAGTTTTCCAACTTTCTTTCAACGCTTTTACACTCAATGCACTCAAAACTCTTTTACACTCAATGCACTCAAAACTGATACACACAATGCACTCAAAAGTGATGTGTTGGTTCGAGATCTGGCTTCTATCAAAGAGACCACCGATTTCGGGTTAAACATGAACAACTGTCTTGAACAAGTTAACTGATCGGATTAGGGTGGTTCCTGTTCGATCGGATAACTTGGGCCGTGATGGGGTTTCTATTGTTTAGCACGTTGTCACTCTGTCTCGAGCAAACCGCAAAACTTAACAAATTTCAAGTTAGCAACACAATCAGGTCACGGGACGGATTGCCGTCCGATCGGATTGCCATCTGATCAAACTGCAATCCGATTGGATTGCACTTGAAGGTTCAACACTTATACTTTTTATTCAACTTTTCAAAGATCTGAACGTCGAACGGATTGCCATCTGATCAAACGACCATCCGGCGATGTGACGTTTGGAACTTCAACACTTAAACAATTTTCAACATGTTCAAAGATCATCAGTAACTAATGGATTTCCACCCGATCGAATTGTTATCCGATTGAGTGACAAACCTGCTGTGAACTTGTTCTCTCTAAGTGTCCTGCCAATCGGATCGCTATCCGACCGAACCGTCATTCGATCGACCGACCTGAAGGGTAGAGGTACTTCTCTGTTTTCAAAATGCTACAACGAAAACTTCAAAGCCATCATACACAAACACATCCTTACCAAACGAATGTCAATCCAATCGAATGGCCATCCGATCGGATGACCACCCGAATGGATTGACATCCGATCGACTGGCCAATCCGATCGGATTGCCATCCGATCGTATTAACATCCGACACTTAGACACTTTGCACCGTTTTTACGTGCTGTTCTTCGCTTATGCTATCATTAACTGTTCAGGCTAGTCTCTCATCGCTCCCTTCAATCCAAGAGAGTGTTTACTTGTTAAACACAATCTATGAGTATACTCGATCCCTTTTTGCTTTATGCACTTTTGGGTGTTAGATACGTTACTTATTCAAATCACAATAAACTTCATACAATGCAAACACTATTTATACGCTGACCATTAATGCATGCTACATGTTATTCGATGAATGCTTGTATGTTATGTTAACACAGTGATTGTTTCCTGACACCATAGCAACGATAGTACTATAGTTTGGACTCTGCACCTGTCATGGATATGGGTTGTTAAGGGCTTTACTTCATATGTCCTAGTGGGGATATGTGTTGCGCATTCTACAACTTGCAGTCACGTCTGTGCATATTTCTCTGTCGATAACCTACTTTCCTTTCCTTCACTTTATACATGTTACATGCTGGTTATGCGTAAACAATTTCGAACTCTATTATTATTATCAAACTTGTATGCTCACCTTTACACTATGTGTATTGACCTCTATTTTAACGTATGTGACAGGTGCCTAGGATGTTGTGCTTTGCCTACTTTTGTGGAATCAAGTAGGATGGGGTCTAGAAACAAACAAAAACAATTTATCTATTTGAACCTGAGTTGTCGGAACTTTTGATCTGTCTTTGAGAAAACAATGTCTGTAATAACTTCTTTTATTTGATATATTATGGTATGGGATATAATGATAATCATCTGGTAATTTTAGTTGTTATGGATTTCTCCTGGACAATCTATTTCGCTCAGTGCCGCGCCCCGATGTTTCCGTCATCGGTTGGGGTGTGACAGATTGGTATCAGAGCCATAACTATAGGGAATTAGGCAAGACTCGACCTAGTCCGGGTTGATGTCTTAGAAACGACCTAGTCTATAGTTTAAGTACCAACAGACCAACTTGTGCGAACCTAGTAGGGGTTCCGCACGAGTCTACCTGCTATTCTCGCTCGCACTTGCTGAACACTACACTGTCACTGCACACTACTTTGAAATGAACAAGTGATTAGGTCGAGATTAGGTGTGAAAACCGCAAACACTCGACTGAATCATTTGCTCGACTCGCATTATTGTCTATAAACAGGAGAATTTGTGTTGAACCAGGAGTGAACTCCGCACTTCGACGCAAATTTCCTCTCTCTATTTTATCAAAACAGGAACGAAGTTGTTAAGTCAGGGGTGAAACCCGAACCTTGACAACTTGTTCCGTGCTCAATGTTGGTTTTACAAAAACTCTCACCAAAGTCTCGACGGACTCCAATGACTTGAAGTCACATTATAACTAGAAGGATGCGTGCCGTTCACCCAAATCGAGGCACATCCACTTTAGTTGCCTGAAATACATGTGAGTTTTTGGAAAAACGTCAACATAATGTTGGTGTGAATTCATGCAGTTCTTGTATTGAATGTTTGTATACTTTGTATGAGAAACATGGTATATATCTTGTATAAATCAAGTATTCTTATATAAATCAAGTATTTCTGTATGTATCTAGGTTGTTAAGGGTTGCAAGGCCATTAACATGTGACACGACATAGGAAGCATCCAAACCATAGGCATTTTTCTAGTTGTCGATTCACGACTGAGACACAAAAGCACTACTTGGTACTCGTTCTCACCAAGAGTGTGGCTGCCCGAAAACCCGTTAGATCTAACCTTTTGTTCTGCGGTCTAGGTATATTGTTGATTAATGGTGCTTATGGTACCCTATTCGTGACATGATTTCTCGTATCATTTCTCGTATCATTTCTCAATTCTCGTATCCATCATACCATTTGTAAACATTGTAACATGTATTTCACCCCCGAAGTTATAAAACTGAAAACACTTAAAAGAAAAGGGGGAGCATGAACTCACAACTTTGCGTTTCTTGCACCGTAAACTTCACTGGTTTTTGCTTATCTAGCGTCGTGACAACTAGCTCACTTTTTTTTCAAGAAATCAACTTATTATTCAAGTTCATGTTCATGCATGAGGATGATCTTCTTGTGTTAGCTCATAATCATCCTCTAACTTGCTAGATCATGTGTTTAATCACAATCTAGCAAGCTCCTTATGATGATCAACATCATAATCTCAAATAACAACACCAAGTATCATACATATACTTAACAACATTATTTCAACAAGACTTCATCATTTTTAAGCTTCATGTTCATGATTCTTGTTTAAGTCTTTTAGTGTTCTTGTGATAAACAATATACTACAACTTTTAACCAACAAAAAGAGAAGTAAAGACTAGTAACAAGAAGCTTACAACTAGCTCAAAAGCTAGGGAAGATCACTAGAGAAAAAGATGATGAAAATGATGGGTGAAAGCAAGCTATGGAGTTTCTTCAAGTTCTACAAGCTTCAAACTTCATACAACACCTTCTATCACCTTGGAATGACCTTGATATTGGATGAATGGTGGAAGAAATGGTGGTGGTGGTGGCGGCACTACTAAGGCTGAGAGGGAGAGAGAGGAAGGGAGTGAGTGGTGAAGTTAAGATGGTGGTGAGATCTTGTGTACTTATAATATTCAAGAGAAATCTAAAGAATATCCAAGGAAATCTATGCAAGATCTAACATATCTAATAAAATCCCAATATATCTTGTAAGATCAAGAAAGGATCTTGATGGTGGGGCCACTATCTTGTGACCGTAAATCATAATTGGGGGGGGGGGGGTAATGTGTAAATTCCAACTCCAATTTATAAACAAGTTAGCTTTCATGTGTAATTTTTAGGGACTTGTTGTGTTATTATGTTATAAGAGGTGTTATGGTGTTCTGGGACCATAACTAGTTCAGAAACATTAAAACAATGTTTCTAGTAATATTTTTATGTTCCGGGTAATGTTCGGTTGTTCGGTTAAATACCGGTTCGTTAAAGTGCTAAATTGCACCGTTTAGTGTCCTTTAAGTATCCTTTTGTAACTCTTTTAATTCCCAACACTTAGGAGGGTATTCTGGATAATAAAACATGAATTCTGCATAATATTTATATGTTAAAAAGCTGATTATAGCTGATTTATAGCTGAATTATGCAGATTTCTGCATTTAAAGTGCGTTTCGGGTGCTTTTTAGTGCATATTCTAGCTTCCGGAAAGTCTATATGTTAACCCTTGTATATACTCTTGGGTTTTAATGTATTCTTGACATTGGACCTACACCTAGGCTCCAATTCTATTTTCTGACTGCTTTCTGCAGAATTGTTGACACAATGTGTATTACCGGTGAGTTTACTAGTATTTCTGACGCAACGCTATCATTAATGCATAAAGCAAATTTCTTGTAGTATAAAACGTGCATGAATTCACAAGTATATCATGTAATCAAACAATGTTGACATTTAAGCACATAATTTCAGTCATTAAGTATTAATTAAATTGTTCGGAAATTACCGGTTTGGTGCCAGTTGTCACAGTCTCCCCCCGTTAAAAGAATTTCATCCCGAAATTCAGGCTGAACTAACTCTCGCAGGAGTTTTCTTGAACATGTGGGGGTACTTTTCTTTAAACTGGTCTTCACGTTCCCACATGTACTCGGGTCCGTGCTTAGAGTTCCAAAGTACTTTGACAAGCTTGACACTACTCCTTCGAGTCTTGTTGACTTTCCAGTTTGTAACCTCAACGGGTTTTTCTGTAAATCGAAGGGTATCGTCAATATGCACGTCATCCGCAGGGATGATCACTGTTTCTTGTGTTGGACTCTTCTTGAGGTTGGATACATGAAACGTATCATGTACTCCATAAAGTTCTTCCGGTAATTCCAACTTGTATGCCACGGTACCAATTCTTTCCAAGATCTTGAATGGTCCGATGTATCGTGGATTCAGCTTTCCATGTTATCCGAATCTTACTACGCCCTTCCAAGGTGAGACCTTTAACAAAACCTTGTCTCCTACCTTGAACTGTAATGGTTTTCGTCTTCGATCAGCGTAGCTCTTTTGTCGATCTCGAGCCGCCTTAATGCGCTCTCGGATCTGCATAATCTTGTCGGTTGTCTCTTGCACAAGTTCAGGACCAACCATACGTTTGTCTCCAGCGTCTGCCCAACATAATGGCGAGCGGCACTTGTGGCCATATAGAGCTTCGAACGGTGCGGCCTTTATACTCGTATGATAACTGTTATTGTAGGAAAACTCAACTAAAGGTAGATGAGTATCCTAGCTGCCGCCTAGGTCCTTAACACATGCGCGAAGCATATCTTCCATCGTTTGAATTGTCCATTCGCTCTGACCGTCTGTTTGCGGATGGAAGGCCATGCCTAGATCTAATTGAGATCCAAAGGCTTCCTGAAAGGATTGCCAGATCCTTGAGACAAAACGTCCATCTCTGTCTGAAATAATTGAGGTAGGCACTCCATGACGTGCCACGATTTCTTTTAAGTATAGCTCAGCAAGCTTTCCAGTGCTATCCTTTTCCCGGATCGGTAGGAAATGCCCGGATGTCGTCAATCGATCAACTATCACCCATATCATGTCGTGCCCTCTAGGGGTCCTGGGTAATTTCGTTATGAAGTCCATCGAGATTTGCTCCCACTTCCACATGGGTATATCTGGTTGTTGCAGTAGGCCAGACGGTTTCTGATATTCAGCCTTAACCTTAGCACAGGTTAGGCATTTTCCAACATAGATAGCAACATTTCTTTTAAGTCTCGGCCACCAATAGTAATCTTTCAAGTCTTGATACATTTTGTCTGATCCTGGATGGATCGAGTATCTCGACTTATGAGCTTCTTTAAGGACGACTTCTCGCATACCGCCATAGAGCGGAACCCAAATACGCTCCTTAAAGTACAAGGTTCCCTCTATGTTTGGAACCAAATTCTTCAGCATACCTCGGAGGTATTCAGCTCTACGATTCTCCATCTTAAGGGCTTCTTGTTGTGCGTCGTGAATGCGTGCAGTGAGGTTCGTTTGAATAGTCATTTCCAATGCTCGAACCCTTAGGGTCTTAACCCTTTCTTTTCGGCTTAACGCGTCTGCTACAACGTTTGCCTTTCCTGGATGGTACTTAATCTCACAGTCATAATCGTTCAGCAACTCAACCCAACGTCGCTAACGCATATTTAATTCCTTCTGATCAAATATGTGTTATAGGCTTTTGTGATCTGTGAAGATTGTACATCGTGTACCATATAAATAATGTCGCCAGATCTTCAAGGCGAATACCACTACGCATAGCTCCAGGTCATGAGTGGTATAGTTCCTTTCGTGTACCTTCAACTATCTTGAAGCGTAAGCGATGACTTTTTGGCATTGCATGAGCACACAACCCAAACCTTGACGTGAAGCATCGCAGTATACCATGAAGTCTTCCTTGCCTTCGGGTAAGGATAGTATTGGTGCATCGCATAGCTTATTTTTGAGTAGTTGAAAGGCTTCTTCCTGCTTATCACTCCAGTCGTACTTCTTGTCTTTCTGCGTAAGGGTAGTTAGCGGTTGAGCTATCTTGGAGAAATTCTCAATAAACTGTCGGTAATAGCCCGCTAAGCCCAAAAATTGTCGAACTTCAGTTGGGGTTTTGGGAGCTTCCCAATTCTTTATGGTTTCTATCTTGGATGGGTCTACATGAATGCCTTTCTCGTTCACAACGTGACCAAGGAACTGTACTTCGCGAATCCAAAATTCGCACTTTGAAAACTTTACATAAAGTTTCTCTTTCTTCAGTAATTCCAAAATGGTTCTGAGGTGTTGCTCATGCTCTTCTCTTGTTCGCGAGTAAATCAG